>JBBPLM010000011.1:5164-18630 GCA_038089795.1 Pulchroboletus neoregius | reverse complement strand
TCTTTTTTTTTTCAGTGACACGTCAACTACACGCCCTGGACAGCCTCCAAGTATGATCTCGCCCATCGGAGAAGTCCCATCCCCCCACCCACTACTCCACCTAGACACATCGCCTGACGACCTGTACGCCACGGAAGCCGGTCTAGAACCAATGGTCGGCGTTAGTATCCTATATCAAGGGCATCAAGACGACTTACACACAACTGCAAACATGCTCGCCGTCCCCACCCCAGCTCCCAGTTCTCTCGCCTCGCCCCACGGCTGCCCAGATCGCTCCAGCCCGTCCTCGATCCCTACCCAAACCAGCGCGGCGACTCCTAACTTCATAGCATTCAGGCCCCCTTCTTGCAGTCCTGCAGCCATTCGCCGGTAGTTTTTGGTCTTGTTGTAGAAGTACCATCCCTGGACCGTCGTAGGTGGCCGGTGCGCATTTTCAGCCAAGAACCGCAGCGACGCCCGACGGGAGCCTCGGACTGCGCCAATCAACGTACCCAGAATGGCAGCTGAAACCGGGAGAACAAAATAACGAGAGTGTAGAATCGGTGTCACGTCGTAAGGTCCCTCTGAGGATACCTTATCACGAGTAGTCATCTTGAATCAAGTTGCGACTCGAATGAAAGAAGAGCGGGAGACGGAATCAACTCGATGTTGCGGAGTTTCCGTAAGAGTAGTGAGTCGGTCTCTACATCCGAGTCAAGTTTGCATGTTGGAACTTGCAAGCAAAAGGGAAAAATCGTCCTTCAACTCGACACTACTTGCTACAACAGGGGATTAGAGTCCTCTAAAGATGTGCCTTTATGCCCGCTTTCTGCATGATGGCCGCCTCTTTCTTGTCAAACTCTGCTGCGCGCTTGTGTAAATCCGGCGCTCGCTTCAGTTCTCTTTGACCAACCTGCTGGATGTGGACCTAGACAAGTGGGGTACATCAATTCCGCAGGTATCGACCAGGTCATGTACTTACCGCATCGGGTCCCTACGAAGAGAAAGTTATCGCTATGGGTAACAAGAGAGGTAGATAAACACGCACATCAGCCAACCGCAGCGTTCGCAACTGTGCATACATGTTTGCAAGGTCTTGGTCTTGGCTCAGCCCCTCCGCTCCAAATGCTTGCATCGCGCGATCTACGATGTTGCATGCCATTTTTGGGACCACAAACTGAAAATCACATTTCGTTAAGCATCACAGACCGTTAACTGAATTGGAATGCGGGCACCTTGGCGATACCAATTTCCTTCAGTGCACCTTTAGCCTTGTATTTATCAATCTGTGGCACTTATTAGCCCGTGGTCAGTGCTACACTCCTTGTACGAGAACATCCCTGAAGTGCGGCGCTGAGAACGAGCATTCGTGCCGCCTCTATTTCTGCTCTGGACTTGGCAATTTCAGCTATAACAGTACCTAGATGATTATCTCAGTCCAATGATTTCCACTAGATATCGAACGAATTCACCATGCTCGTAGAGTAATTTTCCGAATGTCTTGCGTGAAGGATCCGTCACCCGCTGGATCATCAAGTCAAGAGCTCTCGAGGCTGCACCAATGGAGCGCATGCAATGATGGATACGTCCAGGACTGCAAGAAGGTTAGCTAGCAGTCTGCATAAAGTGACCAAAGAGGATACAAACCCAAGACGTCCTTGAATGATCTAAAGGACACGTATCACATCGGCATTCAACGGCACGGGAAGGAGGAATGACCTACCTCGAATCCCCTGCCCCAACCAAGTACCAGATTGCTCAATGGAACTCTCACATTATCATAGATCACTTCACAATGGCCCTCTGGAGCATCATCGTACCCGAATACTTCCATCGGACGCACAACCCGAACGCCAGGGGCATCTGCGGGAACTATGACGACGCTTTGCTGCTTGTATCCGTCCGGGTTTCCCGGGTCGCTCTTTCCCATTACAAGGTGTAATTTTGTGCGGGAATCGCCGGCACCAGATATCCACCTAGGGAACGAAAAACCGGATCGGCACAATGAGACGCCGGTAACAACGAAATAAGAGGGTTTGGCAACCATTTGTGTCCATTAATCACAATTTCATTCCCTTCTTGTCGGATGGAAGTTTTGATGTTACGCGCGTCCGATGATGCCACTGCATGTTGCATGTCAGCATAACATGTGTTACACGGAAGATGAAGGTACATGCCGAATCGTTCCGTCATTGCAAAAGCGGAGCGAATTTCTCCGTTGAGCAGCGGTGTAAGCCATACTTTCTGCTGTTCGGGGGACCCGTACCGAGCGAGGACCTCTGAATTGTCTCAGCAGGCATTCACAAAGGAGGCGGAACTATGTACCCATGTTACCCGTATCTGGAGCAGCACAGTTGACTGCCTCAGACGCCATATGTCCCCCTCGTCCAAGTACCTCCGCCATAACAGCGTACTGTTGCCCGCATCAAGGTTGATCAGGAGTTAACGAATCAGGGACCACACCTCGAGGTTCGAGAGCGGGACGCCATGTCGAGGATAATGTGCCTTGCTAAGGAAAAGGTTCCAAAGTCCAAGCTTGCGCGCTTTCACCTTCAATTCCTCGATAATCGGCACAACAGCTTCCCACCGTTGTACCGGATCTTTGGGTATCTGTGCATGGTAAAGCTTGGCGGAAGGGTATACCTCATCCTACACGGTAAATTAGAGTCACTGATACGAAAGACATCCACCGTCTGTACCTGGAGAAAGGCAATGAGTTTACCTAGAGTCTCCCTCCCATATGGGGTGAACTTGTCTTCGATCTTTAAAGTATAAACTGTTAGCCTAACGCTGAGTGCACACGAGCATGAGACAAACGAGATTCCAAGATGCTTCAGACGTGAGCTCGACTACTGGGTGGTTGACCATGGCGTTCCGTGTATCCAAGAACGAACTGGGCGCTAAGTTGAATGGCTGTGTCTGACTGCGCTGCCAGTAAAATACCACACTGCGATTTCATCGAACCGGTTGCTCTAAGTTCCCGGTACCGGCGCAACCAGTAACTTACTGAAGTTCTGTCAAAGTCGGAAAAACGACCATCTCCATTATTTTCGATTTGTAGCACAACTAGCTACGAGACAACGTCAACATGTTCCTGAGGGGAATGAAAAACAAAACAAGCAATATCGCTTGACATAACGAAGAAGCTAGTGCCGAAATTAGTGTGTTAGGTATGCTGCCTAGCAAGTAAAGCAACTATACAGTATTGGGGATCAGAATGGTCGTCAGCGATGGATATGGATACAATGGTTACGAATGAATGAGAAGCCAAAAAGAACTCAGAAGAGGCGCGCATACAGGGTTCAAAAAATACAACGCAGGGAAAAGGTCCAGGTCTCGGCCCGAAGGGGATATGTTCACGGGTGGAATCGCGATGGAGATTGTTGCCCTTCATGAAGGTCTGAGGGTGATCCACCAAAGGCAAACGGAAGTTCTGGGTCAATTCCAAACGCGCCGGCATCGAATGTCTGCCAGAGGGAATCTTGGTCACTTGTCGAGTATCCATTTGTATTATAATTTCGAATGTAATCAAGCCCCAAAAAGGGCAGTCCCGGAGCGGGGAATGAGGAGGTTGGCGGTGTGGTTGAAAGTTGGGTATACCCAACATCCGAGGAATTGCTATACCAAGTAGGATCGATGCCAGATGACGAATGCTCATATGTTGCGTATGACAGTGAGTTGGGTTGGGACCCGGAGGCGTATGTGTCGACAGCACGATGGTCCCCTGGGCCACCATCCCATTGGTGACTACCACTAGATGCAAGAGGGCTATGATGCATCCCGTAGTCGTGAGGCGAGGGGACATGGAGTGGCGAGAGAGGTGGGCCTGTATAATTGTACGGAGGTGCACCCGCAAGGTGGGGACTTGCCTCTCTCTGCTGTGTGGTTTCCATGGTGGACATGGACGGCGAGGGCAAATTAACGGACGCTGGAGAGCTGTGAGGGCTAGATTTTCCACCTATCGACTGTGGGCTGGAAAAAACCCCAGAATAGGCAGACAGGCTCGAACCACCGATACCCTCACTCTCGTCATGCCCCCTCTTGCGAGATGTCGACCGATTGCGTTGTGCTACAGTCCATGCAGTGAGTCAGGAAGCATTGTCAAACTTATATCTTACTTACAATCTACGCGATACGGTGACGTGAGGGGCCGGCGTGTGGAAGTCGGATCTCGTGAGCGGCTGATTTTCCTTGGTTTCAAATTCATTGGACGGTTCATGGTTGGTACCTGCCCCGAGGAAGAGACAAGGGATCGCCTGGATTCCAATGCTGTCGGCGCAATGTTCTGAGCTATGGGAATTCCGGAAGTGTCGTTGGTAGTTCTCCTTATAGCCTCGTCTGCGGTGCTCGTCAACTCGGCGAGAAGCTCCTTGCATTTACGAGCACCTGGCCAATGGCCTTCCCATGACTCTATGATTGGGAGACAAGTTTTGGCTTCATCCATTGCGGCGGCTACAGCCTTGGTATCCGGGGAATGCATGGCATACAGAAGAATAACGACAGCGGAACTGAAGAGGTGCTGGATGAAAAAAGCAAGATGGTGCGAGGTCGGTACAACATTATTGATGGAAGGTGCAAGGCGGATGCATGAACGGGCAGATGAGACTGCCCTTGCGGTTGAATTGGGTACGACCGATTGGTCGCGCCTGACCGGTAGAAAATTACGATGAAGGGTAGTGAGCACTGAATAGTAGTGACTGTATAAAACGACGGTCATTGACATATGCTTGTCGCTGGTGCTTGAATGCCTGAAAGAGGAGGAAAGGTCCTCGAACCACCTAGTGAGTTCTAGATCAAGAGTCTCGACAGAGCGCTGTAATTCTACCCTCTTCTCGGGTTCGAGTGTTTCTTTGCAGCAGTCGATGGCGTACACTTGTCGTAGGACCCTGCCAGCGATTTGATAAAGGGCCACTAAGGCAATGATACCTGACATTAAGGACGGAGGTTTTTGAGAGAGTTGGACGCCAGTGAAGTACTCGGGGAGCCATTCGTCGTCGACGTCCACTGGAAGTTCGACGTCGCAATCAGAGTCCTCTACACCGAGTGGGCGACCAAGTGCGAGTGCCAGCATGCGATCTAGACAATACACGCTCCACCAAATTTTTCGCCGAGTCTCTTTCTCAACAGAGGATATACTTAATCGACGGGGTGAGCGCTGTGATTTTGTCAGTAACAACCACGGGCTTAACGGCCGATGCTTACATGCAATCCTAAGTCTTGCGCACTGCGTACCGCTTGTCCCACGAGGAGCCAAGCCTGCGGCAGGCAGTTAATAGAACACAAGAATGAAGACATGAGGATGAAACTTTGGACATGGAACACTTGAATTGATGCATGACTGATGTAGTGCAGAATCAGGGCCCTGATAAAGGTAGTAGCACCAGTGACGACAGGTAAGCGACCATAAGCTAAGCGAGCTTACCTCTCGTAGTAGGTCATGCCTATCCCACCATCGCCTAGGCGATCACTTGTTAAACGTGGGTCATTGACCAGTCGGGCAGCGCAAGCAAAGACAGCAAAGACGATGGAAATGAATGGAGCCTCGACCTGGATGAATGCCGCATCGCTCCTCCTTGCCATGAGACGCTTGTACCTGACCATGAACGACGGCTTATCGAGAAGAGGTATCAAGAAGTGAAGGCGTTCAAAATAGGCATCGATCTGATGCATGATCATAATCAGTAGTGGTCAGTCTAAATGATGACTCGTGTGCTTACCAACTTGTCACACAAGTCTTCATCTGGGTATTCGACTTCGTCTGCACGGGGAAGGGCCCGTAACTTGCCAAAAAAGACCGATGCTGGGAAATACAGTTTATTCGCACTAGGGCCAGGTGCACGTGGGTCCTCTTCCATTGGGGAGACACGATGAAGGGGGTTTGTTGTCAGGGCACGGAAAGATTGGATCAATGACATTGTGGAAGAGCCACCTATCCAGCGAAGATGGCCATGATCATCCAGAGCAAGCTGACCAAAAGATTCGGAGACATCGTCTTCCATCTTGACGGAAGAGGACTCGGGTGAAGAGCTGTCCTCGGTGTGGGTATCAGCGGCGGCCTTTGACGACATAGCCTGGAGAACTGCCGATGCCGGAGTTAGAGTGCCTTCTTCCCCGGTGTTGCCAGTTGCGGAGGAGGAGCCGGCTGCGGGGGATGGAATGCCTAAGGAAGGTCCAAGCTGCTCAAGGACGGGGGTGATTTGAGAAAACAGTGATTCCATGTGGAGGAGACGTGCTTCAAGTTCTTGAACATAGCTGGAGAAATGTGAGGGTGTTACGTGAGCACGAGGTGGGATGATGACCTACTGCCTACTCAACGCGGCCCTGTCCTTGGTCTGGAGCCACGTACACTGGGAACCGGACGATTGACACTGGGCACAGGTTGGCTCGCAGCCATCGCACTTGATTTTTTTGCGTCTGTGGACGATTTTGTCAGAGAAGGTGTTGGAGACGGGTGAAACGGAAGTGAGAGCGGGATGTGGCACAAACCTGCAGCTTTCGCAAGCGCGCCAGACTCTCCTGCGCTGGAGCTGGACTGGTTTAGTGCCAGGGTCGACGGAGGTGGAGTCGTCCTCGATGCGTTTCTTCTTTGACTGGTGTGTCATGGAATAAAAATCTTGAGAGTAAAAGGTGTGTTGAGGACGAGACGGTCCTTGTGGATAATGACTCTGGGGAAGATATCGTCGGGCGACTGTCGGGTCGGCCCGATTGAGGGGCCACGGATGATGACTAAGCCAGTCCATCTCCCTCGGCTGCACAGCCATCCCGGTTAGTCCCTCGTGCAGCAACCTGGCAGTACAGAATGCCGGCTTACCGTGCTCGTGTCTGTTGCACAGTAAAACGAGTGGAAAAGGTATGTGAGAGGGTACACACAGTCCTATTTCTCTTCTACCCTGTCTTTTTATAAGAACGACTCTTCGGAAATGAACGTCATTCCTGTGACTCGTTGGCACCACCACGTATAAGCAAATGTCTTCCGGACACACTTTCACCCGAATCCGTTCAACAGTGCCCGATATGCGACATCATAGCCACCCACTGAATACCTAACTCTCACCTCTCCACCTCTCCAAGCGAGCAGAGGCATTGCCCGTTTGACTAATGGCCTCGCTTTTCTCGTTCTTGGGGTGCCAAGCCTCATTCCCCCTCGATTGGGTGGTGGTGCCCAAAGATTCCGTCAGCTGTTCCTATTCAAGTAACTGCTGCGCCCCGTATGTTCTTCCGCGATGGAATCCCACCAACATACTACCTCGATTGTGGTCACATAACTTACTTCAGCTCCCCATTATTAAGGAACACTTTATGCTATTCAAATCTGTTTTTTTGTTCTATCCTGGAGCATGTCATGCGGTAACATTGGTTCCTTGGAAACTTTTTTTTTTCATATTAGGTCCGGAGAACAATCCTCCCCGGAGACAAGTAATCCTTTTTGACACATGTTCAGTCTTGACGCAGTGTTTAGGCCATCGGCTGATCCACCGCACGTGTAGAACAATGGAAGCTGAGGTTACAACGGCGAAAAAAAAGGAAAAATGACTGTTTGCCATCACCTTTGATCTCCAAAATGGTCAAATTCCTAGGTTCCACTGGGAAAAATTTCGTGGTCTTATCACGCTAACGGCTCCTGATCGACAGGGTCTTCCATTTAGTGACCTAACACTGTCGAATTCGAGAGCTTACGACCTGGATCCCACCTTCTACCAACGTTTCGCTCGAGACCCCTTGATTTAGATCAAGTAACCCGTGGCCGTTGACCCTCGAAATCAGGGGACTAGAAGGGTTGTGTTCAATGGCCTCGGAATCTGTACAACACAAGAATGAGTTCGCGCGCAACTCGTATCAGAAGCATCAGGATGACCAACGCTCTCTGCATAATTGGGAATGCATCCATTCTCCACTGGCACTTCTCTGCGCCCTCCGCTAAGTGTGTGTCACACTAAATGTTCATACCGCCAATGGCATCCTCGTTTGCATCTATTCTATCGACGGTATATCCATTTGGACGAATCCCTCCACGAGCCCATGATACCAATCTTTGCACTTGTTGACCCTGGGACACCTGGGCTCTGGTGAATAACTGACGCCTGCTTCGCCATGATGCCTCCCTTGTTTGCAACCTTGAGTCTGCTCACAGTGCATTGAGAACAGAACCTCTCATACAACCATTCATGGTCCAGTTTCACAGTTGTAATGACGTTACAACAGCAGGGCCAATTATTACGAATCACTTGATAGCAGAGCGGCGAATCCCATACATGGCCTAGGACAACCATGCTTCAACTTGTCCGTCATTGCCCTTGAGACGGATTGTCGGCAACTGCCGATATACTAGTCATTCCACACTGCTTTGATAGTGATTATGGACAGGTCGAAACTGTGTTTACAGGGCAGATCTTATTGATTCCTTGTTTCTCTATCATAAACCTATCAGATCTAGAAGTATGGAGTCGCTGCTTTTAGTCAAAAACCTTAATTTACTATCTTCGTCGTGATAGCTTCCTCATGTGTCCTAGTTACGATGCGATTCGCAAAGGCATCGTGTGCTGTAATACCCCAGAGTTTTGTAGCATGCTGTTGGCACTACCACGCGAGGCTGTGTGAATACATTGCACACGAAATACACGTTGCCCGGGCGCTGCGCACGTTTCTGAAACTGAAACGAGATGAGAGCATACGGAATCGTGGAGTCCAATGAGACTGGATACTGGTTTGTTGTCATGCCTGAAAAGGGGGCGCCCATAACTAAGACGACAATCAAAAGTTTTAATGACCGTCAATCAGGTGTACGAGACTGTACCAGATAAAGCTTACATGATTGGAGTGAGCAGGTGGTTCATGATCCGTTCTCGAAGCTCGGAAGCGAAGGTCGTACACGAGGTCTTGTTGCAAAAAAGGACGAAGGCTTGAGTGGGCAACTTTGCACCCGAGCCAACAATGGCAACCTTGTGATCCATCACCATCGGTACCGTAACTATAATGATGCCCGTTCACGTATTGAACGTGGCGTCGACCATCACGCGGTACACGGAGGTTTTGAACGCAGGGTTGGCGAAACGATGACAGGCCGCGAAAGTGCATTCCCATATGGGTAACTCCTTATCGACTGTGCAGTGATAGAATTGGAGGTATGATATGGGTAGTATGCAAGTGCATATGAGGAAAGAATGATATCCGAGCCTGGAGTACACAAAGTTGTGTATCCTTGTTTGCCATGTCCTGTGGCGCTGTCCTAACCCATCTCGTCGAGGCAAACTTTTGATTCTGCAGTGACAGCTTGGCAAGTATAGGATAATTGTAATGGCGGACACCGACGTGCCACAAGCAACGCTGAACGGGGACACTGATCCTATCATCGACGATGGTGAGGAGGCCGAGTCAAAGGTATTCCAGTTACCTAGGTTGCACCCTAAAAGTTCTCAATACCCTCGCAGGAAATTCAGTTGATGAAACAACGCGTAGAGGAGATGGAGAGGGAGGCGATAAAGCTGCGTGAACTGCAGGCTGCAGCAGAGTCACAGAGTGCCATGGGCGGTGCTGCAACAGATCGGGGTGTTCCAATGGAAACTGAAGAAGAGAGGGCTGTTGCAGACAGTCGAAGTGTCTTTGTTGGAAACGTGGGTTTGGATATCTGGTATCGTTTTTCACATTTCCTTCACTCAAATGGCCGTCGCCAGGTCGATTACGGTGCAACCCCAGAAGAGATTCAGGGACATTTCCAGGCTTGCGGGACTATCAATCGAGTGACTATCCTTTGCGACAAATTCACGGGTCACCCTAAAGGGTGTGTGTCATTTTTTCTTTCAGGCTTATTGGCCGTTTGGCGAACAACCTCCGCTTCAGATTTGCTTATGTCGAGTTCGCCGAGTCGGACTTTATAGATGCTGCTTTGGCAATGGATAATTCGTTGTTCCGCGGGCGACTTATAAAAGTAAGCGCCGCATATTATAGGAATATGGCAAAATAAAACGAACATGACCAGGTAACAGCCAAGCGTACTAATCTTCCTGGCTTCAATCGAGGTCGGGGTCGGGGAGTATACAGGGGCGGATATCGAGGTGGATATCGGGGTGGCAGTTACGGGTACACCCCCTACCGTGCTCGTGGGAGGTGCGCTGTCACCACTGCCATGCGGATTACTCTTACGCAGATATTTCCAGAGGACGGGGACGTGGGTTCTAATTCAAAAGCCGGACAACGAGGCAACGTGACACATTTAACCCTGCTATTGAAATTGCATCACCGTGCTCCTGTGCATTTTCAGTGGCTGCCACCGTGATACATTCGAGACTGTTTCTGCTATGTATTCCTTGCTTTGAATCTTAAAGCTGTACATAATGACAACATATGCATCATGGTGTGAGTCTGTAGTGTTCTTTCCGAGTTTGGTAGCCAAGACGGGTTTCACTCGATCCCTCATGGCCTTCAGAGCATTCAGACCAGTGACAAGATCATTGTCCTCCAACGCGATACCCGCTAGTTATCCGTTTTCTAAATCTGCCATCCTTCCTCCCCCACTTCCAGTCCCCTCGGGTCAGCAGGATGCTCTCCGGAAAGGCAAAGGTCTCATGACCTTTTTGCGTCATGCTCTGCCAGAGCCCAAAAAACGCGAGTGGCTCGCAACTTGGTTCTCCCGGAGGCATCCCGACCGACTTCTTCCCGGCTCTGTGCTCACGGTCACCACTGAACACGCTCCTGGTGTTTTCTCTGGCGTGCTCATATCAATCAGGAGACGCGGCCCAGACACATCGTTCGTTCTGCGCAACGTCGTCCAGCGGACCGGCATTGAGATGCAATTCTTTGTCAACTCTCCGCATTTGAAGGATATCCAAGGCAGACAGATGGCAGGTGGACGCAAGGCAACCAAGCAGCGGAGAGCGAAGCTGTTCTTCCTTCGGGATGCCCCAGACAAGATGACCGACATTTCGTCGGGCGTGGGCAAATTATGATCTCGTACGTCTCAGAGGTGCTCGGACGGTTCACACTCACACTCTACCTTCTTGCAGCTCTGCTACTGGTTGTAGGGCGGGTTAGTCAAAGATAGAGTACAGTTAGGATAGAGTAGAAATCGAGCCTGCATTATGCATTGCCAAAAAGGGACGACTATAATCCACCACTGCACTCGTCGGTCTGCCTCGCGGCCACTGTCATGCCTAGAAAAAATAATCTTTCACTACGCAACCTCACGCTGTCCCCAAAGCGCTCGACTTCGCCTGGTCCACCTTCACCTACGTTCTCAGACGCAACCCACGCCTCGGCCATCAACTTTGGCGTCGATGGCCCAGAGAAGATCATTACGCGGTCAAACCTCAAAGCAAGCTTGCAGGCTTACGATGAGGTATGTATGCACTGTTTCTCCGCTACGCACTGACATTCTTATACACCGGTCTTAGCTTATGAGCTGCAGTGCGAATTACCGCGCGGCATTACTCCACATGTCCAAAGCCACCGCAGCGTTCGCAGATTCGTTGGAGAAATGTGCAGTGTGCGTTGGGCACCCCATTTTCAGGAGAAAAACAAACTTGATTATACTACAGTTTAAAAGGCCCATCCTACGAAGCAGGGACTAGACTCCAAGCAGCCTCAGGACTACATCATCTCATTGGGAACCACTGGCACGTACTGGTTCGTCGTGTTCTTTGTGGCCTTGTAGCAGCACGTCCGACCTTGTCTTCAGGCAGAATCGCTCGACAAAAGTTTCGAGAAGCCCTTGCGTCAGCACTTGGAAACTTATAAAACAATAGTACACGTACGCCGTCCTATTCGGCCATCCGATGGTCTCATTAATTTCCCACAGGAACGCTCTGCTTCATACGAGAAAGCACTCCGGGAGAAGAGTGAAATTATCCGGCAGACAGAAACGACTAACATGAACAGGAAGCAAAGGAGTAGGTTTCCTTCCATGGCTCAAGAACTGTGTTGATGTCTTCCAGACCTCCAGAGTTTCCGAGAAGCACTGTCCGTTCTACAGCGACAAGTTGATGAACTCGATGACCTAAAGGCCCAACATTATCGCGAAATTATGGAACACGAGGAAGAGGTCTGGAATGTAGTGCAAGCAAAGGTATATTCATGAGTGCTGACTGTGTCATTTTCTGACCCTCTTTCTCAGGTTTGCGTCGCAGTACGCTCCACCATGGACGTATTTGATAGGTTTACTGCGAAAGCGTATGTATCATGCGCTGTCTGTGACACATTTTTCCACCTCATCCTTCCATTTTCTCAGTTCCGATCCTATTTTGGAACCTATGCTGCAGTCCGTTCCGGATCCATTCGACTCGTACGGACCCCCCCAGGCGGAAGATCAGATATTCACCATTCTCCCACCGCTCGCCGTCATTGCCAATGCACCGTCCCCCTCTCCAAGTCCGCTAGCGAACACACCACCTTCTAGTAGTTCACCACCCGACGTCCCCAATCATTCATGGGCTCCCACCGGCAACTTCTTTTCCATCCCATCCTCGGAATGGAATGACGTCTCGTCACCTTCTTCTACCCCTCCACGGTCAGCATCACCTTCTGCGACTATCAAACGTCGCCAATCACATCCCCCTTCGACGAGTCCTCATTCACGCAAGTCAGATTCAAAACTCCGCAGTGTTCTGGCAGTTATTGATGAATCCCATGTACATGCGATGGAAAGTTCAGAAGTGGGCAGATCAGAACCGCGGTCAACGTCGCCCGCCGATGTGAACGGTGGCACTTTGCCACCTTCAGAACAAGAATGGGCTGCTTTTGGGTATGGTGAACCCTCATATTCGGATACAATTCGGGGGGATGAAACGCCACGTCATTCCGCTGGGTTGGTCGCCACTTCACATGTCCCTTCGTATGACCGTGATCAAACGATTGAGCCTGGTCTCGATGGGGACACGCACTCAGGTCGCACGATACTCTTGGACTCTGGTCGACATGTATCAGATTGATGCCACGGTGTTTGATTCTGGTTCGCTTAGATTCTATATTGTGAGAAATGGACGGTCGGCGGACAACATTGACAGCATTTCAGTCGCGATACGATACGGTATGACCACTCAAAACTTGATGAGAACAATATTGTTCAGTGTTAGGCCCCATGACAAGAAGTGAAATAGCATGGCAATGTCTGGAGGGTTGAAATGATACATCCAGGTCCTGCATTCTCGTGAGTAAGTTGCCTGTTCTCCACATCCTGTGGTCGTCTATCTGGCTTCGATCGATCAATGATTGGGGATACTGTATTGGAGCGACCCGTGATATTCGGAAGTAGTAGTAGGAGCCGGGAAGCAATAGCGGGGAATTAACGATCCATGCCTAAGAGAGGAACCTCTGACCACAAGTTGTCAATTTTATCGCTTCTAATCATTGTCAGCCAAAGTACGCTAGGTACAATGATGCCAAGGACATGCAAGGTTCCTGCCTACACCTTTCCGGGCACTGGTATCCCTGTCTTGCATGATTTACGTATGGATACCTTGGATACCGTATTGAGACAAGACGTCCTTGGTGACGGC
>JBBPLM010000010.1:108544-121691 GCA_038089795.1 Pulchroboletus neoregius | reverse complement strand
CTGGACAAAGCAGGATTACACAATTCCGGAACGGTTAATAACCGAGCCTGAAACGCACACAAGCGATGTGAAGCGGGGAAATAGTTATTTCATTCGACTTGTCGTATTAGTTTACTAGATGCGAAAGAATGTGTGGTATATGTCAAAAAATATAGCGACACCACTAGTTCCTTAGATTGAAAAGTAGAAGAGAAAAACATGACTATGCAACGACTTGGGTCACTGGATAATAAGGGTGATGTGAAGAACGATGATGTGGCTTGTGCGAGGGTGCAGAAGCTTGTCGATGAGAATGAGAATGAGACATGGGAAGAGGGAAAGCCCGGATGATATCCATGGTGGATGCGATGGGCTGGGATGGTTTTGACGGAATTTGTATCACTAGGGTGGTAGTATCATCCATGTTCTCATGGGACACTTTGGGATGGGTACCACGAGTAGGATCGACAAGGGTTTCTGGTGTGCGTGGCTCGGGGGAACTTCCAGATGAGGACGATTTGGGACTAGAAGGATCCAAGTCTGGGCAAGCAGCGTGGGTTGCGGGCTGATAATGGGTGCGGGTGTGGGGATCTACGCGGTGGCGATGGATGTGAGAAGGCAAAGCGACCGCAGAGAGGGCATCGTGGTGGCTGAGAATCTCGTCTTCGGTGACTGAGAGCTCAAAGTCAAGGACGTCCAGGAACTCGCGTTCAATGCGGCCAACATCGCGCTTGCCAAATACACCGGTACAGAGCGCCCAGTGTACGTTTTTGAGAGTGGAATCGTTGAGATACTGGAAATGAGACATGAATGAGAAACTGATGACATGGGAAGCGAAAAAGGTAATGTACCTTGCTCGCAACCATTATGGCGCCGAGAAATACACGTTCGCACGCCCATTCCTCAAGGGCGATTTGAAGATGAGGTTTGGCTCTATTGATGTAGACGAGCGAAACAAGGATGGTTGAGATGGTGACCTCTGCACGGGTGAGGACATCGTGGACAAAGGCGACGAATGAGGCATGTTCAGAGCGGCGCGAATGAGCGCGACCGCGACGGGATGAGGAAGGGCGACCCATGGCGTAATCAACGGTGTCCACAACAGAGTCGACGACATATTCTGAAAAGGGGGTGAGTTGAGGTGAATGTAGGTCAAGTGGAGAGGACATACCGAGGACTTGTCTGGAGAGCTTGATATTCAGGAGCTCGAGGAGAGCAGGGGAGTGGAGAGCAGGGTCTACGAGGCTGGCGTGGTGTATGGGGGAACGAGCCATTGTGGTGGAGAGGAAGAGAACTGGGCATGAGTGGAGTGAGGAGTATGTGTTATAAAGGGGGCACGGGTGAGCCAAAGGGCCGAATCGGAAGATGACGAAAGAGGAAAGAGGTGAAGGATTAGCAATGGAGAGCCGAGCAAGGGGAACAATCGAATCATTTCCCTCGAACCAGCTTACCTCATTACGGCTAACCATAACCATATATGGTATACTCGGCACGGCAAGTGCGGCAAATATTTCCCTCGGCAGCCATTGTCTGACGCAGTCCGTAGCACACACTTTCACGGCCCGAAGAGGATGATTGTACATGACTCCTTCTGACGACTAGTCTGACTAAGCTACGGCATCGCGTCGGCGTTCGATGACTGTCAGATTACAAAAACTCAGACAATTCACCAATCTATCCTTTACAACGGATTAATTGAGGGTATTCGTGTAACAAGGGATGACCAATGTCATTTAAACTGCCGTCCCCGCACCTCCTCCTGATGCGTTTCCACCCGTCTTGCTTGCCCGATTCTTGCTGCCTTTTGGCCGTCCCCTTGGGCGCTTCATCGTGCCAGATACTGCTTCTTGGCTCACATCACTCGCACTCCGTTTCTCACCGTTGACCCGGCGATCGCGCAAGTACCTATAAAGATATGTAACCGAGACAGTACTGTCAGCACACGTTCCATCAAAGAAAGGAAATCCGGTATAAGAATAGTCGGCTCCAATGGGCTTCTTCCGCCAGCAAGTCATCCATATGTAACACGTGTCCAAACCCAGTGATTCACATACCGACACACGCACCCCAAAGCGCCATCCAAAGAAACACCGTCCCCGTCTAGCGTGGAAATCGTTTACTCACTGGGACGTCTTCTCATCCAATGTAGCTTGTAATGGCGGTAGCGCCGGTTGTCCGAGCTCTTGACGCAACCGGTCCACTTCCGTCTTGGCTGCCGCATATTCTCCATCTTGTAAAGCAGCGATCTGCTGACGAAGCTCCGCACATCTTCGATCCGGCTTTCAGTACCCGATGTTAATAACCGAGTAGGGAATGCATGCATACTCTCGCGAAATAGATGCTTCAAGCAGGTCAGCCTAGATAATCGTAAGACCTTGTTCGCCTCATATGTCACATTTGACCATCCACCTTGTCGCGGTCTGAATTTATCTGTTAGCCGAAATAGACGCTCCGTATCAATACCAACGCTCGTTGCAAACAAAGGAACTCGAACCTCTGCGAGAGCATTGAGTAATCGCGTTCGTTCGCTGTCAAGTCTACATCATAAGAATCGATCAGAACATCGCGTGATCGGAACCCATGGAGGTGATGAAACCCATCATGATAAACCTGGGGAATTCTGATGGACGCTTGATCATTCATATCACACGTACTTGTTTTTCTGTTCTCTGATATCCTGGATGGCTTTATCCTTTTGTTCTAAACTCGCATGTGCGGATACGATGTGCGCCGTATGGAGTTGCAGGGTCAAGGAGTGCTTCCTAAAAGATAATGCAGCCGAACGAAGTCAGACTAGTCATGATAGGACGACTTTTGAGTCGAAAAGAAGGGCCCTCGTGGGTGGAGGGCGAGATGTCTCTGTAAACGTACTTGAGCTCGGCGGTTCTCGCGAGTTGGACGAGTTCGTGTGCCCAGTCGCCAGTCGCGACAAGCGGGGGCGGCTTTTGGTGCGAAGGAGGTGTCGTCGTTGTAGCCTGTGGGGCAACTGTGCTTGGGCCCGCAGAGAGGGACCCCATCAACGGGGTATGTCCATAGTCAGGGGGTGCAGTCGCGGAAAACTGCTGATACATTGATACAGTGAAGAAGATTGGAAAATACGCAGACGGGGAATAAGGTTCCAGGGGTCTCTGCGCCCATTCGACCATTGTTTCGGCTGTGACAGCGGCAGGACTCCGTGCACTGCAAAAGATGTTTGTACTTGTTAGGATCCAAGGGGGATGCGAGATTGATTTACACAGTTCTTATCATCACCACATCCATTGCCTCGACCAAAAAAAACAAAATGAGCATCCTAAGACCGTTCATGGCAACAGACATGTTCAAATTCAACAACATGTAAGTTTGGATTTCGTGTCTTCCGGAACATGCTCAGCTCACACCCAGTAACTTGGACGTCTGGACGGAGACGGTGTGTGACAGTGTCGTACATTCTATCCACACGACTGACAGCTCACCTCTAGTATGGTGTCAGCTTTTACTTGTCCTATCTCTCGCGATGGCCTGATTTATGCTGCGTTCAAGAAGCACCCAGCGGACGTATGATGGGCTACAGTACGAGCTTCATCCCCGAGTTATACCTCATCGATCGCACAAACACCATTTTCGTACAGTACTCGGAAAGGCCGAAGGCTCGTCAGCTGAGTGGCATGGTCACATCACCGCGCTGACCGTCGCCCCCGAGTATCGTCGCCTCTCCCTCGCACGCAGCATGGTCAATCGTCTAGAACTCGTTTCCGACGAACATTACAAGGGATTCTTTGTTGATCTTTACGTGCGCTGTAACAACGCACTCGCAATAAACATGTACGAGGGATTTGGGTATAGTGTGTATCGCAGAGTGAGAGAGTACTATGGCGCGCTAGCTGTCGGTAATGGTGGAAAAGACGAGGAGGATGCATTCGGTGAGCCTGGATCTACGGCTCCACCCTGCGGCACTTTCTCAACTTAAGCAGACATGCGTAAGCCCCTTTCAAGGGATCCTCTCAGACGTTCGGTGCGAAGCAATGGCCGCGAGGTGATTGTTGATGCAAGCTCCGTATCATAACCGTTGGTCTTCCATGTGCACACGGTCTTGAATCGATTGACACTCTTATCACACGTTGCTTTAATCGACCACAATGCATTCAGACACCTATATACTCAACGGAGGTGGATCATCAGGGCCAAGAGCAGCAAGTTCCTCCTCGTAAAATTTCATCAAGGCAACTTCGTTGGAACAAAAATCGTAAAGTTTGGATCGAATTTCATCGGCGGCGGCCGCAGGCCTATCTCTGCTCTTCATCGCCGCTCCCATGCGGCCAGCACCCATGAGGCGGTTCGTCAAAAAGAGGAACCCCTGTGAGCCCCCTAATACCTGCACGAACGCAACTCCTGATCGGTGAACAAACTGCGAGTATTTGAACGGAGCTCGCCGATAAGAGTAAACCACGTCCACATCCTTGGGGTACATATTCATCGCTTCGACATCGATGATGAACCCAAATCGCCTCAAAAGTGCATATTCAAAATAGTGCGTTGATTGCGAGCATTCTGTGATTCTCTTTTCCAGGTCAGGCACAATCGGTGGGGGAATGGCCAAGCGTAACGGGAAGCATGATTGGAACGGGTTACGATCCCGGACGTCGCTGATTTCGGTCACGTACGCCTCCACGAGCTTGAGTCCATATCTCTCAATGGCCCTGCTCCATTGGCGAAGTGTGTCCTCGATGCACCGAGCGGTGGATCCAATCCATTGAAGCTCGAAATGGAAGACTGTCCCTGGGTTCTGTATGATGTCATGGTGCAAGATAACAGACTCCGCCTGGTTACTTTTCTGTGCAGCATGATCCGTGTTAGAACCAAGTGGGCAAGCTCAAAGGAGTCAAGACCCACTTTACCGGGGTCGACATCAATAATCATGCTCTGCGTAAGGATCATACGTTTCCTCGTCCGCTTCGGACTGACCCCACTTGCCTTTCCTTGACTAGACGGGTAGTAACTTCGTCCAATCAGGCCGTCCTCGTACTGTGTGTGGCGACTGGCTTTGAACCACCCTCTGGAAGGTGTGCTCACTGTCACGTACTCCCCAGTGAGCTGATAAAAGTAGTGGCTAAAACGCATTAGTTACCAATTTCAAACCCCACGGTAATGCTACTCACCCGTCCAAAAAACCGTGGCGACCCGTGCAGTGTGCAAAGAGACCCTGCTCGAGCAATTTCGCACCCCACTCTGTCCCTTGTTCTCTCGAGGAGACATCCCTGAATTCTCGGACAAGCCAGGATACGAAATCGAATCCCGTGAACGAGTCTGGATATTTCCTTCGATGCCATCGATGGAGTTTGATAGGTACACCATCGTCATCACGCATCGCCTTGGCAATGGCAGAGAGAGACATGTCCATAATTTCCCGCTCGCTCTTCATCTTCTTTTTGAGTGGACCAGCAGCATGTATCTCGTCAAGTTGCGACATGAGCGATTCGTCCAGGACAGAATAGGCGGGACCTAACGTCGTGGGCAGAAACCTGGCAGGAGGTAACTGTTGTCCGCGTTCATCTGGTGGCTGCCAGCGCGCCTTGGTGAATATCTCTGCAAGTTTGTCCATACCCATCAGCCGAATTTCTTCCTCGTTCAGTTTCTCTCCACTGGGACCACTCGTCATCTCGGGTGGATCGGCTGACGGAATAATTACGAATCTGGTGCGCCAATAACGCAAGGACTCGCTGAACTGGTGTTCATAGCCTGCAACTAGCATGTCCAGCCTGTCATAGGTTGAGCTGAGCGTATCTTGTTCGATCCTGATGACTTGCTTACCTATTCCACCCATAGTTCTCTAGTCCATGTGACACGAACTTGGTCTTTAGTTCTGTGTAACCGACACCCAGCTTTGGCCAAATCAAGCATTCGTAGTCAAACGGTTGCGTTGGAGGCATCCTCCGGACGTATCGACGGACCTGGATCGCTTCCCCAGTATAAGATATCAAGTGTATTTCGTTACTCATACTCAGGTATACGGGCTCCTTGGTAGAGTTCAAGACTTCAGCTGCGCCGTCCGGTTTGGGCGCGGTATCTTCTTCGCCCATGAACGATTTGGGGCGCTGTAAAGTCGACTTTTCGTCTGATGGATTTTGGGAACGAAGAACGAATTGAAAGCCTTGAGCAAGTCGGACGGCGACCATGCCTCGCATCACAACCAACGCCCAGGCACGACGGACTTCATCGACCGTGCTCTGCACATTCGGCGGCTTCACCAAGAACGAACGCATTTCTGTGGGATCCACGACAAAGTCGTACGAGAAAACATCATACGAAGATTCCAATTCTGCGTTGCTAGGGAAGTGCTCCACGGTAAGCGGGAGGCAAGAAGGTGTAACCATCGATTTCCACTTGACCTCATGTTTGTATATCGGGGTGGGGAAGATATGTTCCCAGCGGCGGGCAAGCGAAGATTGTGTGTACGACACCGCAAACTGGGGACGCGAAGGATTTGTCCGGGAACTTGACTGTGGCGAAGAGGATGACAGTGGTATGTTCAGCGTTGTGAGAGTGGTGCTACGACGCTTCCCGAATGTCGGTTCATCACGCGGTGGTGTACTCAGGGGTGAGTATCGCGACATAGAGCCACGATGAGGATTTGGCATCGGCGGATCCTCTTCGTACGTGCGGCTAAGAGTCGTCCTGCCCGAGGCCGTCTGGATGATAGCCATGGGTTGGGGTGAACGTGAAATGGACGCAGATGGTGTCACTGGTCTATTAGGAGTGATGGGAACGCGAACAGATGGGGTAGGTGTTGTTGGGGTGTTATATACCAGAATGTTCGGTGATGGTTGTGGCTCAGCTACCAAGTTATTTCGGAAGGGATTGTAGAGCCAGGAAGGGGCAAGCTTCGCAAGTCGTGAAGTTGTGGGAGGTGGTGTGACATCGTCGGGTGTCGCAACGGTTGAAACGGTCGTAGAGACAGAGCGTCCAGACCTTATGGAAGATTGAGACGGAGAAGTACTCAATCCGGTGACAGAAGGCACTGGACCATCCTCGTTACCTTCGGGCGGAAGTTCCATGATGATTCGACGCGGGCTCTCTTCGATCGGTGTGATACGTGTAGAAGCGATGGAGGTGCGGTGCGAATTCATACCACGCCTTTCGGCGATCGTAGATGAGCGATAAGACGAAGGGACCACTGTGCTGCTTGTACTTGATGCAAATGAAGTCCGAGTGCTACCCACGGGCCTATTTTCCTTCTTGGACGCAAAGAGGTCCAGGTCTGCCTGCTCTGCCTCAGCCGCGGATGGAGCCCTGTCCTCACTGTGTGAATTTCGAGGAGTGACCGACATGTCTCGGAATTCAGGCAAGAAAGGAACTTCAATAGTCGAAAGGACATCATGCTCCAACAGCCCGAGCATCTGTATTTCGTGCATTTTAGCCCTTGCGACGAACCTAACACGATTCGTACGTTAGTTTGGCCCTTCAAGAAAACTTGATTGCATCGAAACTGACCTATCCCTCCGAAAGGGCAGGTCCATTTGCTTGTCCCAGAATGTCACGCCAATCCAGAACGGCTCCCACCAAAAGGTCACCTTCTGCCGTGTAGTCGCATCACTGGGTATCTCATCGCCACCCCATAGCGGATCCAAGTCACGAACGCTGTTTGTTGCATCTCTGTCAAACTTGGGCTCGTACCCTTGAAAGCTGAAGATAGGACTCTGATGCAACGGAGCTTTTGCAAGAGAGATAAGGTCAAGTCCGAAACCTTGATCCAGCATTCTGGTCGTCGTCAAGCGTAAGAGCTGTTTGGATACACGAAAGTATCCAGTTCCTGGTGTTATGATTATTGTCGAGACACCGGTCGACGACAAAGAACGGTCAATGTAATGGGTCTCGTTGGGTTTGAGACCCAGGTTAAGCGCCTCCAGAATAGGGCCATCATGAGCATATGATATTTGGCCTACCAAACGCGCTTGGTCAGGTTTGGTAGACTCCATGGAGACTTGGTGATAGTGGTGTGCTAGGAGAATGTCACGTTGAAAGGCCCAGAAGGAGTCCTTGAGGAGAAACAAGGTTGGTCTCCAGTCATTGATGACTTCCAGGTCTGTGATGATCTTGAAGAAATCCTTGTACCATCTTCCATCCTCGTCGCGACGCAAAGGTCCCGCAGCATACTCCAGTTCTGTTGTATCGTAATGAACTCTAGAGATCAACACGATCGTGACACTGTGATTTGTACCCGCTTCTCGCCATTTTGAAAACAGTGTCGGGAGGAAAGAATGGACAATTTTTTCATAAAAACGCTCGCCGTCCCCAGCGAATTGCCAGAGCTCACGACAAACTTGGATGAATATCGTGACCTTGGCTGATAAGGACCTAAAAATCGTCTTGGTGCTTGGGGTGACATAACCTGAGGAGACCTGGCGCGGGAAATGTCAGATGAACAAAAGTGCGGTCGCGAAAGCGCTGTCAAACATACCTGTTGACACTTGACATGAACGCTCTGAACTTTTGCCACGATCACGCCAATGAAAGAAATATCTTGGTCAACAAAAACACATTGACCGACAAGGTGTTTACCGAGCCTCCACATCTCGTTACGGCCCAGGTACTGATCAGCAAAAGAGAACTCGACATAGTCAGCCGAATGGCTATCCTTGTCTACCTGGACATTTGTGTGAGTAAACGATAGAGATGCAGCACGATCCTGTGTACTTTGGTCACCGTGACTTCGGTGTTGTTTTTCATGGCAAATACATCGGCAACATTTCTGGGTAAAGATATCTGAAATGATCGGGGATGAGCCGGGGCAGACGGGGTGAATTGAAAGGGATTTGCCTGAAGGGTTGGCTTGGGGCAACCTTCATCTTTGGGCACAATAAAAAGGTAGCCGGAGGTGTTTTCGGACTGGGTTACGCGCAGCAAGTCTCCCTCTACAACCCCGGGCCACCATGATTGATTGAAGATGACCTTTGATGACTCCTTCGGGTCGTGGACCCAAGTGTTGAGAACCTTGGAGTCACCTAGCTTCAACAGAGCGCCGGGTGTACTAGGGAGCATCCTGGCGAGAGACTGGGCGGTGTTGGATCGTTTTCGACCATACTGAAGAACAGGCTGAGACTGGAAATCGGGACGAACCGTGCTCATCACACGGACGTTGATCTATCAATGGCTCCCGCGTCGGAAGCAATACTATCAACGTTACGACTGATGCGATTTGTCACATTTGACTAGGCTTTTTTTTTTTCCTCCACTGCCGTTCTACCCTGCCACGCTGGGCGGTGCAAAGTTTCTCGAGTTCGTTGCTTCACATTCATTCGATATCACTCTCTTTTCGCATTTTGGCACTCGCCAATGTCACAGAACGGAACCGAATTTTCTGACGTCCACGAAATCCGCGAGGTCAAAGTTGCCACATCATCCCTCGGCTCCAACTCTTCCATTGGTACTGGCTCGCCCACGTTGCTGAATCCTGAATCACTGGATGTCCGCTCATCCCTAGGTTCCTCTCATGGTACTCCTACCGTGAAGTTTGCACCGCTTCCGCAGATCGATCCAAGTAGGAAGCGGTCCTTGGCACCTCTCGGTGTATCCGCACGTTCGCGCCGCAAACGAGTTATTCAGCAGGAAGCTGAATCATTGTTATGGTGCACAGATCCCGACGTGCCGGAGGAGAACATGGAGGATCCCCTCATCACGTTTGCAAAGTTTGTAAAGAAGACGGGCAAGACGCTGTGGCGAAGAGTGAGGAAGGGTAGCAAAGCTGTTGTTCCACAGGAGAATGTGTCTTGTCCCACCGAGCCTGTTCTGGACATCAAATCCACTGTCCACCCAGGCGGTATTATGGTACCAGGGGAGAGGGATGAATGCGTGTCAAAGGTTGTGGGTGGGGAGGATAAGCGAAGGCGTCGAGCCTCTTGGTCGCCGTCGGACTCAAAGCGCAGGACGCTCAGCCTGGACGAGGTGAAACGAAGGAGCACAAGTGACTTGGCCCGCCTTCGAGTGCACTCGGTTATGTAGTTGCTCTCCCTTTTTATTCTCGGTCATTTTCTTGTTCAATGCGTACACAAGTGCTACGTTCCTTTTACGCATTACGGCAAATAAAAACTTGATTGCGGTGCTAGTAAAGTACATAACACGCTTTGTCGGACTACTTTCACCTTGGCCTGTCATTTCTTTCATTTCTTTTTCCTTCCTTCATTTCTTTCTTTCTTTCCTCCTCCCCTTCAATTCGCGTCTCCTTGCTTCCGTCTTGATATCCCTCCCCACCGGTTATAGGTCTATCTTGGCATGGCTTGTACCCCAACTCCTACAGCGACCCAGTATGTCATGGTCACATCGTTTACCCCGTCAACCTCGTACTCTCAGAGTGCAGCAGACACTCAGTCTCAAATGACAACCGTCGTGCAGCAGTCATGTGTTGCTTCAGGCACAGTCAGTGGGTCATCTGTCGGGTGTATATCAAGTGCACCAGTCACGGAGGTCAATACCGTAGGAGGTGAGTGCCCTTGCCTTCAGCCAATTCCTCTCCTCTCCATCCATTTGTGTCCATGCCGTCGTGAGACCGTGACGCATTTCGGTCGCTCTAGTGCACCTAGAATAGATCTGACAAGCGTTGATCGTGGACGCTGATCATATTTGCTAGGTGGTGGCCAAGCAGCGCAAGTACCGATCGTCGTAACCGTCCCAGTCACAGAATCACAGCCTACTCAGACCTTGTTTGCTCCATGCACTAGTGGAGGAGGGAGCTCATCTGCGTCGCAATCATCTGCGCAGTCCCACACAGATACCCCATTGACTACGTCCATCCTTGTTCAAAGTATTCCCCCACCCTCTACAGTAGTTGAGGCATCCTCGACCACGCTTGCAGATGGCTCGGTCGTGCAAACTGTCGTCACAGTGATCACGACGTTACCGCCCACCTCCGTCTACCTACCTACTTCTCTTGCCAATCCTACCCTGCAAAGTAATGTTTCACAAGGGTCAGGGACCAATGTTGCGCCTATAGTGGGAGGTGTTCTCGGCGGGTTCCTTGGGCTGGTAGCAATTGTAGGAACCCTCTGGTGGTTATGGTAAAATCTTGGTGCTTTGTATTTCGAGTATTTACTGACGATATCTCATAGTCGCAGGCGTCGATCATGGGATGACATCTTTGAGAAGGAGGATCTCCAGAATGGCGACGCTTGGGAGCCACCTGTAGGCCGTGAGCGCGACAGTCGCAGACTCGGTTCGAGTGCCGAGCCCAGGCCTTACCAATACGGACTTGTTGGTCACGTTATCCCTCCTGCCGCAGCTGGCGAGTCAGTAAGGTCGTCGCATTATGGCTCGGTCAGCGAATACTCCGGTACACACAGTCGCCACACGTCGTTTTCGGCAACGCCCTTGCTACAAGCTACTCGCACGTCGAGGCCTTCCACAGCCGGATCTATCCTGACCGTTCAGACTCATCCTGGACCGAGGGTGTTGAGTCCTGTTAGTAGTGCCGAGACGGAGCCGCGTTCGTTGTCCATGATCTCACATTCGAATAGCACGAGGCCTTTGGTACACAGCCAATCGACTCCGGCACTGCTTAGTACTTGGACACCAAATACCGACGACCTAGTGGTTCAAGAACCACTGGATCGCAGTGGGAGTCCCGCTCCTTCCACCGAACAGCGTATCTTGCAGATTGCCAACGATAGCCCTCCTTCGCCGACTGATACTGTATTGCCAGGGCGGACATCTTCTGAACCTTTACCGAATATCATCGTGCACACGGACGGAGGGCGGGTTCCCGAGTGCGACCCGCCTGCATATTCACGCTAAGCCTTGGGGCGACTCACGGAAAGCGGGCA
The DNA here is from genome assembly GCA_038089795.1 of Pulchroboletus neoregius. Taxonomy (NCBI): domain Eukaryota; kingdom Fungi; phylum Basidiomycota; class Agaricomycetes; order Boletales; family Boletaceae; genus Pulchroboletus; species Pulchroboletus neoregius. The sequence continues at coordinate 109,920 of JBBPLM010000010.1, read as the reverse complement.
CTGCCCCACATCACGACTAACTACGAACGTACATATCATCACAAGGACTCTTTTATACGGACTAAATTTTTGCATCTCTGCTGTGCATAACCCTTTCATTCCAAGCAATCTTATAGTCTACGGACAGTACATGTAATGTTCTTTACTTGGTGCTTTTTTTGCGTTGGTCTTGGCCGATACAGTAACGGGATTATTTGCGCTGCTCGGTTTATAGGTGTATGTAGGCCTGAACCAAAAAATTAATTCGTGTGGCCACATTTTAATGATTCGGCCCGTACGGGCCCGTAGATTTTCAAACTCCGATTATGACTCATCGAGGACAATGGAATGAGTGTTATGTAATCCTCGAGTACAAGCGGTTTCCCAAGAGAACAATAGAACGCGCTGGTCAATGGCGACACGCTCCCCGAGACTATATAAGATTTCACCGCGAGACTATGGCATGTATCCCATTTTCATTTCTTTAGTCTCCTTTCATCCGGTGCTGGGTCACCTCGTCCTTGGATACTCACTCTCCTTGTCTTCCCTCTCTTGTAGTAGCTCATGGCACCCATACGCACCTGTACGTATCCCTCTCTACCTATCCTATCGTTTACTCATCTCTTCTAGACATTTTCTTTGGTCTCAATGTTGTCCGCGTAATTAGCATCGTATCCCTTCTGCTCGTCTTCGCCAGCAGTATCCTTGTCATGGTCACAGACATCGAGGCTGTGAACGCCTATGACTCAGCCAAGCAGAGCAGCAATACCACCACTCAAGATTTCGTCGACTGTGAATACATAGGGTTGGTGCCTGCCTAACGCTCTTCATCACATCCTCACATCCTCCACAGAGACAGTACTGTCCCAAATCAAATTGGTGGTGTTTTCTGGGCGGTTATAAATCGCCTCTTCATCATCTTCCAAGTCATCACCCTCATTTTGTCCGAAATTGGCTGGCCTGCCGCATTCTTTGATCGCTTCTTCCCTGTGTTAGGGACCGAATTTGGTCTCGGTGCATTGGGCATATTCCAGGGATTGTATGTCTACCATTATCGCCTCTGACATGGCGACAGGCTCACTTCCATATAGAATCGGCGCCTCAGTCCTTTCCCAACACGTTGACGATTTCACCCTCGTGGCTGCCTTCTTTCTCTTTGTCATTGGTTGTCTCAACATGCTTCTTGGTCTTATCTTCCGCGAGTCGGCCAAACAAAGACGTTCCATCAAGGCATGGCGTGCTGGTCTTCAGGACACCCTTCCCACTCACTTGTCCCCTGCCGCAAGCTTGAATCGTTCTGCCACTGGGATGTCTGGACAGTCTTTTACTTCTTCGACAGCTTACGAAGAAAAGGTTGCCGAGTTTGGTACCGCAAGGAGTGCGAGCCGTGCTGGATA
>JBBPLM010000010.1:92410-108444 GCA_038089795.1 Pulchroboletus neoregius | reverse complement strand
GGTTTTGGACGTCAAGGCGAGAAGGCAGCAGGAATGAAAGGTCTGTCATATCCACCAATGTCATCTCATGACAATAACCGGTCTTGCAGGCTTCCTCATTTCCAAGCCCCTTGAATCGCTGCCACGTTATGCCGCACGCCCGACTAGCACACCCTCCGCTGCCTCTCGCTCACATTCACCAATACTCGATGCCCAGCCCCACTTTCAATCGAGCACCACTGCTCTATGATCCCACGCCCGAATCATTGATTGATCACGGATTGCCACGATAAACGGATGACCCTGCTCAGGTTTTGTAGACTTGCACACGCATGAGTTACCCCAGAAGGACTGCTTTAGGACATTTTGACCTAACACCTAATATTTTGTTTACTGCGATGTTTGTATTTCTCAGCTGGCATGACAAGATGTGTATGTAGCTTTAGCCCCCAAACCAGTATAATGTTATCATTCATCTTGCGCTATGTATGTAAATCAACCACCATTGCCATTGGTGATCAGTTGAATGATGGTCAAACGAATGCTATTCAGAATCCTCAGACACATCCATGTCAACCACTGATCTATCATCGGCAACATCAATCATCCTTTCAGATCTAAAGGATGGCATTGATTCTCCGTTTGGCACTGAGCATCTCGATGGGGTGAATGTATACAAAGGAGAGCTTGGGGTGAGAGGAAGCGGTGGGGGCGTAGTCGATGGTGGAGGGGGGGTAAGAGCCTGATTGCTTGAGGTACCAAATGCACCAGGCATTCTCCACGGCGGAACCGACAAAATGTTACTTGTACCCAAGCCACCAGAGAGTATACGTTCCCAGAGCGCGCTTCTTTCTGGAGTAAACGTAACACTCACCCGAGAAGGAGTTGCCCTATCCAGTGGAATGCCGTTGTAAATAGTGAGTGTTGTGGAGGAAAAGTATGTATCTGGGTAGGTTGCCCATCGAGTCCGTTCTTCATCGACAAACGTGGTCAACGAACCCGCTGTCGTGACTGACGGACCTTTCGAACTGAACAGTCTTAGGTCAATTTCTTCGTCGTCGTCCGCACCCTCGAAGATCGTGAATGAATCCCACTCTGTAGTGGCCACCTGCCCTTCAAGTTCTACCCCGTCTTCCAGAATGCGATAACAAACCAACTCCGTCGGGTCTCGGCGGCCAACCCATCCGGGAGGGTAGCCCCAGTACGCCATGTTGCGGAGCCACTCGACTGCGTTCCCTGGGTCTCCCTCTTGTAATCCAAGCGCGTCTCGTAAAAGGGGGCCACAGATCACACCCGGCTCATAAGATCTAAGCCACTCAAGCCGTTGTTGTTTCCATCCTTCAGCTACGTAGAAGCGCGTGAATTCCTGCCCACCGGGATCGGGGTTGAGAAATTTGAAGAGCTGGCGTGATAATGAGACCAACTGTCGATTGATAGGTTCTGAGCACGACCCAACGGCGTGGTTGGGAGAACCACAATTGAAACACAGCCTGAGGTCTCTCGCTGCAGACGGAAGTAAGTCGTCCTCTCCTTCTCCGAACGCAACACCAGGAATTTTGTCGTACAGGCAAGAATGCCAGAGAGATAGGGAAGAGGGATATATAGAGGACGTAGTGTCGACAATGAAACAGTCGTTGGGACCATCGACTATTCCGTCGATTTCTCGAAAGGGTGAAGTTTCACCTCCCGTTGCTTCAACGCCTCGAGCACCGTGGAAGCATCCCAGCGACCCTTGGCTATCTCCATCCCGTCGAGATGCAGGGCGGGTATCCAGTAAACATATTTCTTCTTCCACTTTTCCTGACCTTTTTCCTGGATGTTGATGACTTCCAGGTCGAACTCTCGCTGGGCGCTTTCGATGAGTTTTGAAGGGTGAATATATGCGAGCACTTGGCGTACCTGTTTCTTGACTTTGGCTAGTTCGGCCTTGGCGATCTGAACGTTGGTGCTCGTCATTAGGCATTTTCAAGTACTTCACGATACCCACCTCGCACAAAGAGCACTGAGGACCTGAGAAGAGTGTGAGACGGGCGATTCTGGAGGCTGCCATTAGCGGCTAGCAAACTCGGTACAGTGACGGTGGCTGTGAACTGCAAACAATTTGCCGGTAACAAGTTGAATCCGCTTCCTCAAGGTAGTCGATGCACTGTCACTGCCCGTCCGCGCCAGTTCACGCTCAATGAACCGCTGGAATGTCCATTCAAGAACCAGCTTGGCTGAAGAGAAGTAAGGCCCTGATCTCTATTCACATTCCCCCTCCTCATGACTCTCTCAGCACGGCCATGTCCGTTTTTCTCTCAAGGACGATGCCTCTTTGCAGACTCTTGCAATTTTCTTCACGATATTAAAGTCAGGAATACTATGAATCAGCCGCTGTCTAGCACTAGCCAGGCTAGACAGCCATATTTTCCTCCCGAACCTGTCTTCGATCCTCCTTCCGTTGTCGTTAACTCTGCCAGCCCCCGTTCTGTCAACCTCGCAAGTCCGCAGAGTCTAGCAAGCCCCGTTCAAGACTCGTCGCGCTACTCAGGACTCTTGTCCGTGCTTTCCGATGTCATTGGTCCTCCCTCCAATCCTCCCACCACCCCCGAAGATGCAATGTCTGCCATCCCATCTAGTACAGTGCACGGTCCCACCGGCTTACCTTTAGAATCGGATTTAGTTGTCTCAGGCTTTGAGTCGGTCAGCACCATCTCTCATAAGGAGACAGAACAAGGGAGTTCTAGTTACCCGGCGAATCTTCAATCCGACTCCGAAGCTACTTTGGTCGATCCTTTTGGCTACCATATGAGTTCTTTCTTTCCTGAAGAGGATGGTGAACCTCTCGCTGAGTTCCTGCCCGTTCCTGATGACGCGGAATCTTCCGATGGGGATACTACATCCTATTTCGTGGAGGATACGGAAACGCATGCAATAGTGTCAGAAGGAGATGACGACGGAGATGCGAACGACCACGAGGCGGAGGATTTTACCGTAGTGGTGTCCAACAGGCAATCTACCCTCTCATCGTTCACCGGCGCGTCGCTATTGGCCTCTCCCCGGAACAGTGTTTTCGGGGAGTCTTCTGTACCTAGCCCCATTGAGGATGGTGCTTTGGACCTCTTGTCCCCTGTTCAGCTTTCGGCCAAGCTCAGGCCGTTTCCTATTCCTTCGTTGGGTTCCAAGGTCAAGAGAGGGGACTCAATAGACTCAGGATATGCCGATGGAAATAGTTGGGTTGGACCTCTTCCATTCCCGCGCTCCCCGCCAAGAAGCTTTCGATCTCCAGTGACATTCCTATCTCGTTCACGGCGGGCATCGCATTCTTCTCCCGCACTCAAAGATAAGAGAGTCTCGTATGGTGTCGGTGCTCTACTCCCGTCCTATCATAATCCCATTGAAGGCATCAAAGAAGTTGAGTCTGATGGGAGCTCAGAGCATGGTTCGGAGGACAATGAGGAAACTGCATACACTATTTTGGATGCATATGACACGTTGCATTTGGAAGAACAGGGAGAAAATAAGGCTCGTGACCCTTTGCAAGCGAATATCAATATTGTCACAGAAGGGAAGGTCGAAGAAGAGGAGGTTCCCGCAGTTATGCGTAGCCCGCGGCGGTACTCCCCTGAACATCTTCATCCAACAAGGGAATACGATCTAGATTCATGCAACCAGCCTTCCTTCATCTCCGATGACAATCTATCCTTCAAGACCGCTCTTTCAGCGCAACCTTCCTATGAAAACTTCAGCGATATCTCTAAAGTTTCACCTGTCGAGCAGGACTCCCTCCTTTCATCCATTTTGGGATGTTCAACCCCAAACACGTCGGTACTCTCATATTACAGTGATGCAAACGAACCCTCGGGACACCCCATTGTTGGCTCACACGTGTACGAGCCCTCTTACCTCGTCACGACAAGTCTGGCAAGTCAGATTGACGGTACCGGGGTCTCTGAGGCTAGAGCCTCAGAGCAGTCCTCGCTCCCGGAGGAAGTTGCCATCGACTCGAACGTACTGTTTACTTCTGCTAGCGCTGATGAGGTGCAGCGACTTGCTTTGGAGAAGATTGTTGCCGCGCAGGAACCCCTATCTCGTGTCGATAGACGTTCTCCGATATCGAGTTCATCAGTGGATGTCTCCTATAGTCTGTCTTCGGCTAAGGACGATCTCGGCTACGTCCCCCCAGGTGTCGATGATCTTCGGGAATTTGCTCCACAAAAGGTTGTTATCCCCCAGGAACATTTGTTTGGTGCTTTCCATTTCGATAAGCGCCCTCCGAATTTGAGTCCGTCAGCAGAGAACTCTCATAGTCCTCTTTTGGTCAAGGAGGACTCCAGCTCTTTTTATTTGGGTGCCGCTGATCTTCAGGACTCTGCCCCGGGAAATGTTGCTGTTCCACGAGAACGTCCGCCTAGTATTTTACATTACGATCGGCCCTCTCCGAAATCGAGTCCGTCAACGGAGAGCTCTTACAGTCCATCTTCATGCAAGAATGTTCTGGGTTTCGCTCAGGCAGTTGCCGGTAATGTTCAGGTATTTGTTCCGGAGAATGTTTTTGTCGTGCGAGAGCCCTTGTCTGGTGTTTTGCGTTTCGATAAGCGTTCTTCGAGACCGGGCTCAGCGGAGGGTTCTCGCAGCCCGTCTCTAGTCAAGGACGTTCTCAGCCGTTCTCTGCACGATGCAGATGGAAGACATAGCAGGCTTCCGGCGAATGCTGTTACTCCCCGAGAACACTTGTCCGGTGTTTTTCATTTCGATAAGCACCTTCCGAAATCAACCTCGTTAGCGGAGAGCTCTCATAGTCCGTCTTCGGTCTGGGTCGACTTCGGTTATGCTTTTCTAGGTGACAGCGGCGTTCAGGAACTTTCCCCAGAAAATGTCATTGTCTCCCAGGAATACTCCCCTGGTGTTTTGCATTTCGATAGACCCTCCCCGAAGGGCTCATCAGCAGAGGGTTCCCACAGTCTGTCTTCCGTCAAGGACGTTCTCGGATACACACCTCCAGGCGCCGGTAGCGGCAAATCCGGCTCCCCAGTGCCATCGCCTGCCGTTTTACACGGTTACCTCACAGAATGCGCTGCAGCTCAGCCAGGCCAAAGTCCAGCTGAAGGGAACAGGTTGGGGTCTGATGAAGTAACTGAAGGCCTCGACTCCGAGAGTGACAATTTCACTCAACGATTGTCGTTTCCTCTCCCACCACCCTTCTTGCCTGCTGAGTTTGTTGGACACTCCACCCTCAACGGTAAAGATGCCTCTGTCCTGTCCGAAGCAACCGTCGTGAATCTCGAAGAAGATGTGTCGGACGCATGTGTAATACCACGGCAGGAAGAAGTCCCACGGATGCGCTTAGGTTCCGACCTCACGGAGAAAGTGCGGCCAAGCCAGCTCCCTTTAGTCGGCTCTCCTGATTTTGACGCTGATTTTACGTTGCGAAGGAGTCGAGCCGTATCGGATCTCGCTGTGAAAGGACAGTCACCTCCTGTGACTACTCCTGAGGACAATCATTATATATTGAGGTCGCCATCACTGTCACTGGAGCAGCAGGGTCGATCCGATTCTGTGCAGTCGCTTTATGACCAGTATTTTGACGATGGTACTCCCGACGATGGCTCGGGGTTCTCCAGGGACAAGGATACGGCACCTCCAGATATGTATAATGCCTCGGAGGAACCTCATGTCTTTCAAAGGGAATCCTCTCCATGTTCTGACGGCAAGCCAAGTGATCCTGGTACAGATTCTCCACGGTCTGAATCTGTCCTTCGCCCTCTTTTGACTGGGCGGAGATCATTTCTGCTTTCCGCTGCCGAACTCGTTCCGAAGGCAAATCTTGATAGCGTCAAGGAAGCTTCTTCCACACGCCTGTCTACACGATTGCAGGCTAGGGAGATTGGGAGTACTATGGTCCCATTAGGATTTCGGCGCCACAAACCACAGGTATGCGAACAATATCGATTGACCAACCCTCGGACTCACTTATTACTTAGCCCGCAGCTTGGACACAACCATCGCGAACTGCATCGCAGCCGTTGCATACTGTACTCCCTGCGCCCCAGCTCCGAGAGGTGTTGCGCATTCGAACTGATATAGCGCAAGAGGATTTACCCCCAGAATGTTCTTCTGCAAGCCAGGTTTCCTTCACAAGACGGTCACCCTTGCCTATGCAATCGATGTCTGCTCCTCCTACAGTCGGGTTGAAACAGCTCTGTCTCGTCAGTAGCTTCGTGACAATTTACCTTCCCTCGCTGATCCTCTCGTCCAGTCTTCCATCATTAATAAGAGGTCTTCTATATTATCCACGCATTCGTCGAGCATCGCATCTAGCATTTTGTCTTGTAAGTATGCTTGATTCATCAGTCACTCACCAACGCTGACCAGTTTCACTCCTCAGTAGACCATCTATTCAACTCATCCACACCGCAATCGCCCACTGTATCATCTACTACTTCGTTTTCACGTAATTCATTGGTATGTCAATGGTTTCCCCTGGAGTTCATGTTTTTACTGGTGATAGCTTTCGCCTTCATGTAAACAAATACCCGAGGAAGCACATCATACCCTCAAGCACTCCCGTTCCAACGAGTCTCCCATCCTGCAAGCCACCGATGATGCTTACTTTGCACCGCAGTCATCTTCGACTCGTCATGATTCACGATCCGTTTCTGCACCCATTCAACAGTCAAAGTCTTGGCGCTTATCTCATTATCGAGCAGGCTCTCGAAACTATACTTCAGTTGATAGTACCCCCCGTTTTTCTCGGAGGATTTCGACATTAAGCCTCTCTTACGCTGTAGACGAGGGACAAGAACTTGACGAGGATGATCCGACCGTGTCACATTCCATCCAGTCAAACCAAGCATATGACTGGACACGTCCTGCTTCTGTTCTCGCACCTCCGGTTCACGCTATTGCTACACCGAAGCCCACCCTTCTTTTCGCTATTGCTAGTGACGATGTGGACCAAGTGCGCCAAGTTCTTGAGAGTGGCGAGGCAGGTCCAAACGATTCCGTTGGACCCCAATCCGCTCTGGCGTTCACACTTACCAGCGACAAGCTAGCGCATAAATCAGAGATCGTAAAAGCCCTACTTGCGTATGGCGCAAATCCTTCAGCATTGCGGAATCCAACCTTGAACCCTGCGCCACGCATACAGGGAGCTAGTGAACCAAGCATTCCACCTCCCGAGACCACGTTGGAAGGAATGGATCCAGCTACAAGGTAACGTAGATCCTTTGTTTTGTTCCATGGCTTATTCATCCGTTCGGTGTAGATACTTCGTCGCTCGAGCCGATACAGCTCATACTCGCCAGACATCACAGCTAATCTACCGCTCATTCTTCCGTCCTCTGACACGGGTTCGGTACGATGTCATTGGGCAAGACTGGGCGCTGGAGCAATTGTTCCGCGTTCTTAGCATGCATTCCCAGAAGTTGGCCGTGGCTCCTATCGTAGTTTTGCTGTGTGGTGCGTGGCTCCAGTTCTTAGCATTTGAAGCCGTACGAATTCTAGTACAGGTCCAAGCGGTCACGGGAAGAGCTTGCTGGCACGAAAATGTGCGTCTATTTTCTTTATGTATGATCTGGCTTCTAACACCATTGAACAGTTGGGTTCCTGCTTGATGTCCCTACTCACACTGTGAATATGACCACTCTCCGATCTACTCATGACATCTGGCAATCGTATTCTATGAGTCCATATGAGGTAAGCTGGACTGTCTACCACATCGGCAAGTAACGAACGACTTTACAGGAACCCTCTTCGTGCACTCTTGCAGAATTCTTGATTGAAAACGAGGGGAAGAGATGTGTCGTTGTGTTAGACGTGAGTATCTTACGTTGATAGGTTGCGCATGCTTTTCATGCCGTATTCCAGGAAATTGAGAAAGTTGAAGATGAGAAAGCGCTCTGGTCCCTCCTTATGCCATGGGAACTGGGTTCGTCATCGACCTTGAATTCTACATGGTTCCACTGATTGCCTGGCAGGTCGATGTTCTTTGGAGGCCGGGAAGCGTCATGTCGATGCGCGCAATATCATTTGGCTAGCCACGTCAAACGTTGGTCACGAGTTAGTCTTCGAATATCACGAGAATCGTGCGGAACCAGACAAGCGAATGTCCCGTGAGGATTACCTTGAGCTAACAGGTATGTTGCGACCTCGTGTCTCGCATTGCCTCGGGGTATGATCATTTTCTCTCGTCCAAAGACTTGGCTTAGATTCACTTGACAGGCTTCATTGGTTTCTCGTGTCACTACGGTCCTCCCCTTTGTGCCCTTCACACTGAATGAAACGAAAGCTATCGCCGCGGAGGCTGTCTATGCATTCGCGGGCGACGCTTCCAAGACGTTGTCCCCTCAAGAGGTAGAGTCGTTGGTCATGAAGGCTTTGCCAAGCTACCAACCTAGCGAAGGAGCACGGTCACTGCACAGAGCTATATCGAACATCCTAATCGACATGATCTAGCTCACGCAACCAGATGATGATCTTGCCACATGATAGGCTCTGTCGACATGTATTTATTGCTACATCTATGGACAGGTTCAATCCAGCATACATATGCATAATTAAAACCTTTTAGGTGTAACGCTGAATGGTTGGCAAGGCAGCGCGTCACCTTGCAATATTTCCCAGTGTTGCGATGCAAATTCATTAACGGTTGCCTTTGTCGTTGAGTCGGGCTAGTAGCTTTATCATATTCTCAGGTTAGGGCATCCAGTGCTTCCGAATCACGGTTCCGGTGCATGACACTTTCCCATGGTTTACCAGTTTCACGAAGCGATACAATCGTTGCTAGGGGTAATAATACATAGGCTCGACCCAGTCGGAGCCTTACGGGGTACTATATTCACTTCTTCTTTTGCTTTTTGTCCCCGGCGGACACGACGTTCGTTAGCTCAAACGTCACGCTGTCGAAGCTCAAGCCTGCGCGTTCTCTCTACTCATGAATTCTCCTTACGTTCCGGCTGGCCCGGAGGCCGCACCAACTTCGCAGCTTGTTGCATCTCCAACACTTACCCCCCAGTCAAGCTCGAGCACTGGCACGGGCCTTTCACCCGCCTCGACCGTTTCAATCGCTGTCTTTCTGTCACTGTTTGGGCTGGCTGCCCTAGGTATGTTTAGTTGGATCCACTCTTCAGAGAATATTAGTGATTCAGATTTACTCACGCTGCATGGTGAAGCGGTCGCTGTCTGCTGGATGCGAAGACGGCGGACATCAATAAAGGTCGTAGATGAACAACCTTTGGAAAAGGCAGAGATAGGCGATGTTGAGGCTCTGGCTGCGACCCGCCCGATCATCCCCATTACCCCTCTAGGGGGCGTGCGTTGGACACCCCAGATCCGCTCAATCAGCGGCCCTGCACCAGATGAGGTTTTTGCAGGCCTGCCTCCCAAGCGTGCACGATCACCTCCCCCGTCCAATTTTATCAAACCCCTGAACCTGTTTCCGGATTCCTATCCTAAATCTGCACCGGCGTCTGCACTGTCATTTTCGCAAAATGAAGCCCCCTACTCGGCAAAGAGTTCGAGAGGGGACATGTCCCCCGCCGTGACACCTCAGGCCCTTGCCGTGAGCGGTATGCAAACTCGGTCTTTGGGAAGATTTGGGTTCGTGTCGAAGAGCTAGCGGTGTAAATGGCGGCGGTTATAATATGAGATTTGGGTCTGTTCCATGACGGCAGCTCAGCGTTCAGGCTCAAGCAACGCTTGCGATTATTCCAGAAGCTGCTAGCTAAGGCATGGCTGGTGCTAAACCTTCATTCCAATTACCATCGGTATTTTAACATGACATTAACTTATCCCAATACTGAAAGTGATTTATCAGACTCTGTGCCAGTTGATGTGAATTGACTCCATCGGTCACTGTAATACTGTATCGGACAGTGCGAGTCCTGATGTAGCAGGATAACGAATGCATTCAGTATACTACTGTAAAGAATTATGTAGCAAGAGATGGTCTCGCTTCTATTCCTCTGGAAACTGTGCTTTCCGCCTGAACTTTGCCTGGTCTCGCAGCCACTGGAAGTTATATTAGAGGCCAAGCTGGAGGAGAATGCCGCAACACGTACTTGGCGGTATTGATGCAATGAGCCAATTTTCTCTCCTGATAGTTTAATAATGGATCAGAATGAGTCTCAGACGGGATATTGGTAGTTCTATACCATAGTAGTCTGGGACAGGGTTATTGGCGCTTTGTGCCGTTGGGTCGACACGATTGTTGACTATATGTCTGTGGAACTCACGATCCTTTGCTTCTATAAGGGTGAGGGTACGACGATGGGTCATTCTCCAGCAAGCTGAACCGATTGAGGGGCCTAGAAGGTATCCGAGACCTTGAAAATGTCGAATTCGAGGTTACGATGGTCAGCTGGATTGACTCACCCGTGCATGCCATTGTACAGGCTCCATAAAAGAATAGGGGGTCAATTCCCTGGCACACGAATGATTACTATTCGCGTCAAGGTGTGCCGTGAAGCTGGGGGCTCACCATGATTGGTTTGGTCGCGTCCGTCTCTAGAGACCCAAAGTACGCAGCTCCACCCACCAGACCGAGAAGGGAAGCGGGGATGGTCACGGCCTGAAAAAAGGGCATCAACAGGTAGCCATTCTGGGGACAGTGCAAGCAGTATACCGTTTCCCATCTTCGCTTGCCGCGTCGAATCTCGAGGTACTCTGGCCATGTTATTGTATCGATGGAGGATTCAGAGACGGTGCTGAAATTTTTCCGAATAAAGCCGGTCTTCTTTGGTGTAGGTCTCGTCGTCGCTGAGACGCAAATTCTGCGGCCGTACAGACGTTTAAACAAGGATGCCATGAGGATTATGTTCAAGCTATCCGCCTTGTAGTGGAGGCTAGAAAAGAAAGTATTTCGCACGAATAGGCCATTTAAATTACTGTAATATTGGACGCGTTCACGCGTGAACACGAACTCCTTCATGCAGACAGTCCTCGACGGAACACAACGCTCGCTACCATCTACGTATTGTCCGTTTTGCACGGATAGTAGCTATAGATTACCCGTCGTCCAAGCACAAGATACCGCCGACGCGTTCTCGTTGAGCAACCTTCTTCCTGCCGGAGCGATAACTGTCACCGTCCATGACGGGGCATCGCCCTGCCCCAGTGCATGCAACAGTCGTGAATGGCATTCCCTTCCCGTGCGAAAATTGCCTACTCATCCAGAGGACACACTATTTCGACAACTGGCGTTTCTGACCCAGCATCTATTTCTCCGGGCAACCTGCAAATTCGGCACCAGTGGACGCATAATTTTCATCAGACTTTATCTCATCCCTAATGATTTGCCGCATGTCTGTGGACGACTACACAATCGCCCCCAAGCCGTGGTCAAGGAAGGTCAACGTCATATGCATAACATCGTACCGCTCATTGAGCAAAACGGTGGTTTGTGGGATGCAGACGAGGCTTGTCTCAATGCTCCGCAAAAGCACTTCTTCCCTAGCCATATCGTTCGTGGGGTTTGAATTTCTTTTAGATAGCTGGTGTTAATCGTCGTCAATAGGATCATCGCACCATGGCCGAGATTTATACTGATCTACCTTCTCCAGTATTGAACCCGTTGACCAAGGAAGGTGGGAGACTCTGCCACCACATTGCATCTGGAGGTGCAATTTGGGGTCTACGAACCCCTTTATACGGCTATCAGAGACATTCGGTTGCTGTCATGCTTGAGAGGGAGTCAAACACTAACCCTGTTCTGGATCCATTGTACATTGCTGTCTCGTGCATGACAGGCATCCGCTGTTATATTCGGCCATCAACGATGTCTGTGTTGCGAGAATGTCCTACGTTTTCCCCATCTCGAGCTGGTATACTCTGTGAAGAGTTAGGTACGTTCGAGCCAAATATGAAAGTCTGTTACTTAACTCTGTGCTAGGCACGGGGAAGACAATCATGATCATTTCTCTTGTCCTCGCCGCGGCCGGCCAACTCTCGGAACCAGAAGAGCTTCTGGTCGATGAGCGACCAGTCTTGACACCCTTAGCTTACAACCACTTCCCTTCTGTGGAGTATGCTCTTGCTAGGGACAGGGCTGGTTTGGGCTGGAGAGCTATTCATCAAGTACCATCTCTTGTCGAACTTCTTGTGCACTACTTTTCATCGTTAAAAGGCCGCCCAATATTTGCAGACGAATTGGAAGCCTGCCATCTCTGGCCATTTATACAAGCCAACACACCCTTTTACCACCACTATAACACTAAGCCCGCTGTGGAAGTATTGAGAAGGACTCGCCGTCGGAACGCACCCAACCTATCCCCTCGAACCATGTACCTTTCTTCAGCCACCCTAGTGATCGTCCCCTTGGCCTTGTTGGGTCAGTGGAAGACCGAGATTGACAAACATTGTCATGATCATGTTCGGTATCTCATTGTTCGTCCTTCCAAAATGGATCTTCCTCATGCTAGAAAACTTGCATCAGATTACGAGGCATGTGGCATGATGGCTTCAAGTCTGAACACTTGATTAATTATTCCTTCTCAGTTGATTATAATGAGTGACACCCGTATGTAGGATGTATGGCTCCTGGTGCAGAGACTAATCATGGTCAGCAGGTTTTCGCAAGGAGTCCAAGAACAACAAGACAGAAAAGCTCTGCGACCTCGTGCCTTGCACCTGCCCATACTTGACAGGATCCCGAATCCCTGATTGCCACTGTACCGGGGACCCTGATGTTACACCTCTCTTGCAGATACGGTGGAAAAGGTTGGTTATTGATGAAGGTCACACTGCGAGCAATACGGCAGCTACCATCAACTATTTTGTTCGGCAATTGAGTGTCCAACACAAGTGGATTGTCACAGGCACACCCACATCCAACATACTTGGTCTTCAATTAGGTCGTACAACTGACGAGCACGAACCGGACCATCAGGTTGACCCGGTTGAGTTTGTCCCTTCCCCTCACCCCGCCTCTCCTGCGCCCATGTCTCCTAGTCAGGATGAAGGGTCCCACACGCGAATTTGGGGCAGTTATGATAGTGTTAACCTACGCAAACTAGGAACCATGATAGGAGATTTTCTTGCTGTTCCTCAATTTCGCGTCGACTCGAAGAGCTTCACAGACCATGTTTCAACACCGCTCTGTAATCAACACGGACCACGACCTGGCGCTATCGATGTTCTCACACAAGTAATGCAAATGGTGATGGTCCGTCATAGGCAAGTCAAAGAGTGTGTTGTCACCAACTCGTGCTTACCTGTAGTTCGTAAGGATTGAGGATGTGGAAAATGATGTTTTGCTTCCTCCAATGAAGCACGACATTGTATACATGGATTTGGACTATTACGCTCTGAAATCGTACAATGCGATGCAAGCTTCCCTCGCGGTCAATGCTATCGATTCAGAGCGCGAAGGCCCGGTAGGTCGGCATAGATCAGCATTATGTAGTCCTATCGCTCATCTTGACCTAGGATTACCTTTTCCACTCAAGTGTACGTCACGAGGTCTATGTGAAACAGCACTCACATTTACCTCCGTCCGAGCCAGAAAGTCAAAGCATTACAGGCAGCCATAAGCAACTCGTCACAGTAAGCTACTGAGCAAAATTTACATGCTATCTCACGGTATTCTGAGATTGTCATCACCAGGGGCCTCTTCTGGTCATCTTCAGATATCTTGTACAACGTCGATGAGATCTGTGACTATGCGGATAAATACCTAGATACTGCAGTCGGCCGAAAGAAAGGACCAAAGGAGTTGGACCTCCTACAGCAAGCAATCAGACATGCGTATGGACTATCTTCGTTGCACTGATGTCCGACTAACTTAGGGAATCAGAGCTGCCGCTGCCAACGACGAGATATGGAGAGCGACGCAGCCTCATGCAGATATTCCATTCAAGGTATCTGGGCTTGACCCAGCTGTCTTTGAAGCGTGGACACGAACTGGGCTGTGTAATGGTAGTCGAACGATTGACATTATGCACCCAGATCGGCTGGTGAATCTGCGTTCGCTTGTGCGCCAGAAACCCCTGATCTCAATAAATGACCTGATTAAAGAGGGCAACATCCTCGATACAATAGAAAAAAGGACGATGGCTCCGAAAACTGTTGGCCCACGCGAAGCCAAATACGGCGCGAACCAAACAAGAGAAATGGCAAGAGAGGTGCAAGGGACGATCGAAATTTTGAAGAAACACATTGAACAGATGAATGTATCCGACGACGACGAGCTTGAAGGCCGTCGGAACGAGGACAGGGTAAACCAAGTTACTTCCACTGAAGGGGCTGCGGTTCGCATGACAAGATCTTCACCTTTGTTGGGGGTAAAAGTCGGACCTTCGCTGTCGACAAAGTTAAACTACATCCTTTCCGAGGTATGTCTGTATACATGCACTGATGATCATGGATCACATATTGTACACTTGCAGGTTCAGCGATACTCTGTGAAGGAGAAGTTCCTGATATTCTCCAATTCTCTCCTCACACTCTTCCAAATCGGCGAGGCCTTGTCACTATTTGAAATCAAGTATCTGCGATACACCAACCAGGAGCAATACCTACTGAGGGAGCAATCCATCATGACGTTTGAAACCTCGGACGTGTACAGAGTTCTCTTGGTGAGCTTGAAGCTTGGCGCGCGCGGCCTGTCGGTTCTTGCAATGGATGCGCAACTTCAGGGATTAATATCTTCTGTAGGAACTTGATATCGGCCTCCCGTATTATTTTCTGCGAGCCTGTCTGGCATCCTGACGTCGAATCACAGGCCATCAAGGTTGAAACATTCTTGGTACATTGTAACCGTAGTCTGATCCGCCTTCTCAGCGTGCCCATCGTATAGGCCAGACAAGACCAGTGACTGGTCAGCTTTTTCACTGTCGAGAGTATTCATCGCTTAATTCTCATTTAGTGAAAACTCTGGCCATCCGTTCCACAGCTGAAGAAGCCATGATCGCTCGGAGGAAACACCTGAGAACTAGTGACAAGGTCCCAAACATGATCGCTGAAAGTGGCATGCGACACTACCTACAGGTAATTTGCTCCCCTTTCTCAATTTCATTGTCATATAACGTGAGAGTAGGATCCCCGCTTCTTGAGCGAGTCTACCTCGAGAGATCCGATCAGTGTGGTCCTATCACTCGATGACAATCAGGCGGTGTCAGTCGATATGCAGCCTAATTCGTCCGGGGATGTTGATGAAGGTGGTGCAAGCAAATTTGACGTTGACTCAGACATGCTTGTTTATGAATGCGATGGAGATGTGCCAGCACGCAAGAGAGTAAGATTCGAGGAGTGACCAATACTTATTTGTGTAATTAGTTTAATGGGCTTTGAGGTCATGTGACTGACGCGTTGCTCTCGACGCGGTTGTTCGAGTTGCCAAGTACATATCGAGTCTATCCAAAGCTGCTCACAGTGCAGGATCGATGCTCGCAATCATCACACGCAATGGCGCCAGCCTCATTGATCCATCCATTTTCAAGAACCTGTCGAGCTTGTTCCCTGTTTCCAGTTCTTTGGAATGCTCTACGAGTGCCTGGTCTCCGGACAACTCCCAACTCTACCTTGCAAATTCCTCGTCTATCAAAAGATATACCCCATCGGAATGCCTGTTAGAAGAGCTCTATTGTGGATCTAATACCGTGACGTGCATGGAAATGAAGGACAAGAGCAGCATACTCTTCTTTGCAGCCGCTAACAAGGTGTGGTCTCTAGACTGTACCCACTCACCTGGAAGGATCATATCCTCTCTGGAACCGCACAAGAACACTGTAACAATGATCTCGATGTCAAACGATGGCACTTTATTGGCTTCCGTGTCGGCTTCTGCGATCTTTGTACATAACTTGACGCTTTCATCCAACACTCAATTGAAGGGGCTTCCAGACAGAAAGCCTGTCACTTGTTGTTTATTCCACCAACATTCTAGGACGAGGCTTTTATTGGGTTTTGGGCGCGACCTTGTTGTCTACAATGCCACGCGACCTTCTAGCCCGCTCAAGACCATCCGCATCCCCGGGGGTGGTGATATCATGGGTGTGGCAACCAGCCCATTCAGCAAAAGCCTTGTTGCTACTGTCACGTCCAACGGTGATGTAGTACTTGTTGATCTAGACAAAGAT
>JBBPLM010000010.1:81979-92312 GCA_038089795.1 Pulchroboletus neoregius | reverse complement strand
TGACGGGTATGTGACTTCTTAATATTCACACATCTATCTTAGCATCTCTGGCCAGGATACTGAAAACCGTCAATGTGAAAACCCCTCTTACTTGTTCCTCCTTCACTGCAGAAGGCGCTGCCATATATCTGGGCACTGAAAGTGGCAAACTCTTGATCCTCGATTTGAGGTCACTGGAGAAAGAGCCAAAGTCGTTCACCATCGGAGACGGTGATGCTCCCATCAAGGCAATCAATGTCCAGGTAAGCATTTCCTTTCGCGGGACCCACAACCGATCATTCACATATACAGGTGAAGTCCAAATCTCACCTTACTGACACCGCTAGCATGAAGGTCAAGTCAAGTTCGATAGCAGTTGTAAAGTCGCCCCCACAACGTTCTGCGTCCTCGACACGAACAGCATCCACTGGTTCCGTTGTTGCCGGTCCAGGGGTTAAGTCTCCAGTGCATGTCACGGTTGCGTCAAGGATTCGGGGGGGAGGTGGGGTTACACCCAAGAAGAAGCTTTTTTCTCCCGCGCGAACTCCGTTATCCGAGACCAAGAATTTGGGGCTTGGTGCACGGCCAGTATCTTCACGTTCTCGTATGCAGCTTACTCTCCTTGATACCCTACACAGCACCTAATCTTGGTCCTTAGCAGCACTATCTCGCCGCGCAAAACCTTTGAGACTTCAGGGAAGCAAGGAAGAGGAAAACCGCGGAGCCCCGGCCCTGCCGCCTTCCCCAACATTCCGTGGGTCAACCGAGCTAGCAAATGCAAGACAACGTACCAAACCTAGCTTGTCCCAAGATGTCGAACATCTAGGAATTGGTTCTGCGCCGGAGTCTATCTCTGGGCACCTGGCAGCGATGCGAATCCGATCAGGTCCCACGTTGAACGACGGTGCTAGAGACGAAGGCGAGCGTCCGGGAACTACGACACGTCGGGTTATTTCCGAGTCCGTCGACACCACCTCTGATGGGCGAAAGCGCAACAGTACTTATTCTGTTTCTGCTCAAAGCAAAATATCATCCTCGAGAGCTGTTAGCGGAGTCGTGCGTATGCAGCAAAAACAAGAACAACGGTCGACCACGCCGGACAACAGTGACAACTGTCTTGATTTGTCCTCCCCCGAGTTGCCGCGCGAACCTGTGACGCCAATTTCATTGGGGAAGAATGCAACGAAAGCTCCGTTTGCGAGTACGACTGGTACCGCTATCGGTATACTTGGGCTTACAAGTCCCGAGGTTGCAAAATGGGCCAAAGGCAAGAATCAGAAAGGGAAGGGGAAAGAAAAGGTGGTTGAAGTGAAGAAGACTAGGTTTGCGCAGCATCCAGACGCTAAAGAGTCATCTGGAGGGAGCGACGGGTCGGAAGATGAAGGTGGTCCGGAGATCCTTGTAGACGAGCGGCCGGATGAAGAACGAGAACAAGAGCTTTCTCTGCAGGTGTCACCACGTCGCCCAACTGCTCCGCCGACGTGGCTCCAATCGCCGCACCGCCCATCAGCTGCGAGCCTGAACATGAATGCGGCTGCACAAGATTTTCTGCGGAGTATCGTTCACGATGTCATGTACGACTTCCAGCGCGAGACCAAGGCGGAGATGATGGGTTTACACCTGGATCTCGTCCGTATGGGTAGAGGGTGGAAGCAAGAGCTCAGAGAAATAATGGAAGAATGGAGTGGGGAAATTCAGGAGTTGAAGGCGGAGAACAAGCAATTGAAAGGAGAGAATGAGAGACTACGAAGAGGTTATTGATTGTTCAATTCGTTGCGTTATCGCTATACTACGATCACGTGATCGCGTCATACCTTATGTCTAGTAGTGGATATGTCTCATTCATTCTTGGCGCTCGCCATGAACTGCACTGTGGATTCTTCATCTGCAACCTTGGTCAACGCGCTCGTGTTCTCAGGTGGTGAAATCTGGAGCCAAGACGAGCCAGGCGCACAGGAAAACGCAAATCTGCAAACGGTGCCAGAACCGTCGAGCAATAAGATAAACGAGTCGAGTCGATCAGTTGATGAGCAAAATGTCAGTACATACGTACGCGTTTTTGAAGGTGCTCTTCATTCCCCCTTGGTTCTGTGGGTTGGACTCACACCCCTTCAGACATGGTCTGTACGGTGATCAGGGAGGAGACACATCTACTTAACGATGAAGAATTTGCGCTCTTGACAGTTTTTGCTCATCTCTCCTGTACGTTAGTTCATCTCCTACTCCGGCTAATCGTTCTCACTTGAGAAAGATAATGCACGGTTCCTCATGGTGAAGTTACTGTTGAGAAAGCAAGACACCTGGCATCGTCTCGATACTCTGAAGTACGAACGCGAACTTGGTTCCGTTTCAGCCATAGTAAACGCGATCGACGAGCTATGCCAGGTGGCCCCCGGAATATCGGATATGGTCAGGAAGGAAGAGCCAGAAGAACAAGGGATCGTCAACCTCACGATGAACAAGAGTGTCGCGAATCTCCAACAAGAGCAGGACAAGCCAGCGTCGGTAGATGCAGAAGCCCCGGAGCCCTCATCAGAGGACAGACCTCTCACGTTAGCCAGAAGCGAACAGGAAATGGATTTAAAGAGTCTATTAGAGTGCTTGAGAATGGACGAACTCAGAACTGTCGCTAAACAGCTGAAGCTCAAAACAAATCAGAAAGTGAGTCTCCTTGCGTCAAACGATGTCCAATTTAGTATATCCCTTGCAGAAAGATGACCTTATCAAAGACCTCCTTGGCGCATCATCCTCACAATCAACATTAACGGGTTTTGCTCGCAAGGACGGTGTCACACCATCCAAAGGTTGTAGTTACCACCAAACCAAATTGTCATTTGGCAAGTTGAGGTCTCAGCAAGATAGGCTTAAGCAAATTGTCCTCCGCTACATAGGTGTGTGTCGCGGAGTTAGAGTGGTCGTATCTCATCCTGTCCCCAAGTCAAATGCGTGCGAGTTGACGAAGAGTTTTTCGGGGTGATACATCGAGTAAACATCGTATACTTCCGCGTGTGGGTTCCATTATTCAATTCGTGTGACGTGCTTTCATTCATTCATTCCAGAACTCAGTATACTCCTGGTATACTCGTCACGGCACTTTTGACCCGCTTCGGGAAACGAGCCTACCCAGGGTACGATTATGAACGTACCAATAATGTTTGGCCCACTCGCCAAGCCCTCCTTGACTATGAGGAAGTACTCATTCTCGAAGGACAAATGGACACACTCCTGGCTGGGAATGTACCTCTTTTGGGTGGCAGAGCTGTTGGGTCCAAAACTCCCGCCGCCAGATTCTTACCAACTCCTGTTACTCCCGGAAATGCAAGTGGCAGCAGAGAAGAAAAGGATCTCGGGGATGAAGACGCCGTGCCCGACGTCAAACCTGAAAATATTCGCGTGCGGGGTGCGCGTATAATAAAGGACATTTTTGAGCGAGTGTATCCCCGCTGGCAGGACCTCGTGAAGACTAAAGATGAAGAGGATGGTCGAGCGCTTGGATTAGAGGGGTTCCATTACGGTTCGCTTAATTGGTAGTTGGTTTCTCCTCGTAACTGAAGATCTCTTACAGGACATGTTCTCACACGAATTATTTGCAAAGGTATTGCTGCACTTGGTATTCTTGGGGAGCACGAACGAGAACTAGAGGTCCTGGAAGCTCTTCTGGCTCAGAAGAGATGGCGAAGAGGGCAACGTGGGAGGTGGCATGAACGACGTGCGCTAATTCTCTCGACTCACTTTCCAAAGAACGAGGAAATCACAGAACGAGCGCTGGATGCGGTTATGGAGGCACTCAGAGATTCTGATACACACATTGGTAAGATCCGCAACTGCGATGGATTTTACGATTGCTAAAAATGTGCAGTCTTCCGGCCGAAGCTTCAGAGGCGTCTCAGGAGACTCGAAAATAAACTTAAGATACCCGTTGAAGAGCGACATACATGTGATGGCATCCTTATGGACGCTGATGAAGTCGTATTCGAAGCTGTCCGCCTCAGACATCGAGCAGCTAGCCTGAAGCTCGATCGGACAGGAAGGTGTATCGACGCCAATGCATCACAGCAGAAAAATCAAGATATCAAACGCTATTATTCACCTGTGGCCACCTCAGTGAAGCCCGAGCCCAGCTCGAGTGTGGCACCCACTTCTCGCAACAAAACATCGGTGAGGCAATCAGATGGAAACATTTGCGAGAGGTCCTCACTTTGGTGCAGTCAGACATCCCGAAAGGAAAAAGTCTCTGGTTGAGTCGGAATGGCGAGGAATTGACTGTCGAAGCTCTTGCCCTCCAACGTTACGAGGACCAAGGGTTCAAGGGGTTCGCATT
This sequence comes from Pulchroboletus neoregius, assembly GCA_038089795.1. Taxonomy (NCBI): domain Eukaryota; kingdom Fungi; phylum Basidiomycota; class Agaricomycetes; order Boletales; family Boletaceae; genus Pulchroboletus; species Pulchroboletus neoregius. The sequence goes on along the minus strand of JBBPLM010000010.1, from coordinate 88,012 downwards.
TCCCTTCATGATCCGTGCGCGCTGCCTAATCATTACTCATCCAGTGTCCACTGTGAAACTCGGGTTATCGCCATGTTGTTTGGCCTCCTTTTCTGGGATATCATTTTCAAATCAATTCCTGGTGCGTTTGAGACGCCTCACCAGACTGCCCCCCTCGACATCGCGGAGGACTCTTTTTACCACGCACGGAAAGATCTCATGGAAGAGCGACTCACTGCCATCGAGGCTGGGAAGGGTGTTGATCTCGTTCGGGACGCCGACGCCAAGAACAGAGCCAGTGAGACATGGTGCGTTGGTGTTCGGTGGGACTTGTTTAGTAGTGAAGACCTTGTCGACATTGTAACGGTAAATTTATTCCAAATGCCGGACGACCACACCAACTCATGAATGGACATCAAACAGTGCATCGGCGGAAAGGCACTCTCTGTCATCTGTCGTGTACTCTGCGAAGACTACACGTTTGGAACATCCGGTGGACCAGACTTGTTCCTGTGGAACACTGAAAAGGGTACTTGCAAGTTCGTGGAGGTCAAGGGCCCTGGAGATACTCTCCAAGAGAACCAACGGGTACGCATAGGACACGTGGTTGTTCTCACGCATTGATACCTCATCAAGGTCTGGATTGACCTCCTGCTGAAAGCTCCAGTAGCCGTAGAAATATGTCGCATCGTGGAGAGCGGGAATGAAACCGACAAGAAGCCGAACACGCGAACACCCAAAAGCACTCGCAAGAAAGTCAAGAAGGCGCTTCGAAAAGAGGAACAGATGTCTGATGATGCAAATGCAGATGCCCTCCCGACCATCTTCGAGGATCCCCATACGCCACTGGAGCAGCCAGTTTCAACTGGAGCGCGCTCTTCACTGGGCCCCGTCGACCTGCGTATTGCCACTTGCTCTGCGGTAGCGACTGCTTCATCCACGCGCACCGAAGGGACACCCGCTCCGTTGAAGCGTAAGGCCAGTCTCGCTGGAGTTATGTCGCCCACATCTTCCAAGCGGCCAAGATCGTTATAGAACCTTTACTCGATTTCTTCTCCTTCGACACCTTCCACGCTCACCCATGCACGCACCGTGATGCGAGGGTGAGATTGGAAGGCTTCATCGGCATTGGTATTATTTAGATTTTAGACTGTCTCAACTCACTTGATCTTGCTCTCCAGGGAATCTATCTAGTCCAGGCACTCCAAACGAGCTGCATGTCCGTTTCCTTTACTCTGCTGCGTATCTAAAATTGACGATATCCCGTCGATAACGTCTACCAACGAGGGGTAGTTATTCGGATTCTGATTTCAATGCAGCTCTTTTTTCGTTATCGATATTCTTATAAGTGGGATGGTTGAATCCTGTATGATTTATTGGATGTAATGTGTCGATAGGCACAATATTATGCGCTGAAAAAGAGTAGATTGTAATCCAGTATTTGGGTCCGACTACATAAAAGAGAGAGGAAACGTCTACTCCATTTTATGCCCTACTTTAATCGAGCGAATCGAGATGCTCAGTACGTGCGCTTGAAAGGAGGAACAGATTTGCACTCGTTCTCATCAAGGGTCTCGTGGATAACATTACGGTACTTGATGGTAACGTCTGGCGAGCTGGGATCGTTCCAGGTAAGAGTGTGCTTCATCCAGTTCTCGTCGTCACGCTATAAGAATGCAAAAGTCAGAAAACCGGACATGAAGCGTGACAGGCGTGAGATTTAGAACTGACCTCAGGGAAGTCCTCGCGGGCGTGAGCACCACGGGACTCCTTGCGAGTGGCAGCAGCCGTAATGGTCTGGACAGCACACTGGAGAAGATTGCGGAGCTCGAGGGTCTCCACGAGGTCACTATATGCGCGTCAACTCTGGATTATTCATCACGTTCGACAAGCCACGTACGAGTTCCAGATCATGCTCCTATCTTTGATACCGACATCCTTGAAGGAATTGAAAATACCACGCAGCTTCTCAACGCCCTCGTCCAAACTCTCTTGGGTACTATTACGTGGAGGTATGCAGGTCAGCTCCATATAGCGACGTCAACTTGGGATCGTTGCTGACCGGAAGACGGCAGCATCAGATTGCATAGCCTTTTGCATATCCAATCTGACAGAGGCAGTTGACTTGGGGCCATCTGCGTTGCGAATCTCGTCCAAGAACTCAATGCTGCTGAGACCAGCCTCGTCAGGGACCTGCTTGTGTGGCTTTCCGGGAGTGAGGTTTTCCTTGATGTGGTTGGCGCAAGCACGACCAAATACGACGATATCAAGAAGGGAGTTTGCACCAAGACGGTTGGCACCGTGGACAGACACGCAGGCAGCCTCACCAGCAGCATACAGACCGGGAACAATCTTATCCTTACCGTTCTACAGGAACAGGAGCACATCAGTCAGTGGAGGATTACCATGCACCCAATGGGCGTACCTCGTCAGTCGTGAGGACCTCACCAGTGTATCTCGTAGGAATTCCACCCACTGAACCTTTGTCAACCAATGTGAATCGTCACAATTCAGTAAGACTCACTGTTGTAGTGTACGGTGGGCAACACTGGAATAGGTTCTTTGGTGACATCGACACCAGAAAAGATAGCGGCAGTCTCTGAAATACCAGGCAGACGCTCATGAAGGACCTCAGGAGGCAGGTGGCTGAGTTGCAGATAAATGTGGTCCTTGTCAGGTCCAACACCACGTCCCTCGCGAATCTCAATGGTCATCGACCGGGAAACAACGTCCCGAGAAGCAAGATCCTTGGCAGTAGGAGCATAACGTTCCATGAAACGCTCACCCTCCGAGTTCAACAAGTATCCACCCTCACCACGAGAACCTATCATCGAAATGAGTAAGATCTCATAAACAGGTAAGACATACATCACTCACCCTCGGTGATGAGGCATCCAGCGCCGTAAATACCAGTAGGGTGGAACTGAACGAATTCCGAATCTTGCAAAGGAAGACCTGCACGGGAGACCATGGCGTTACCGTCTCCAGAACACGTGTGTGCACTCGTGCAGCTAAAGTAAGCTCGTCCATAACCACCGGTAGCCAAGACAGTCTTGTGAGCTCTGAAGCGGTGGAGGGTACCATCTTCCATGTTGAGTGCGATGACACCGACACACTCGCCGTCCTGCATGATCAAGTCGAGGGCAAAGTATTCGATGAAGAAGTTGGTGTTATGGCGGAGCGACTGGCCGTAGAGGGTATGGAGCAAGGCGTGACCAGTACGGTCGGCGGCGGCTGCACAGCGGTATGCCTGACCACCTTTACCATACTGTAAAGACTGACCACCGAAAGCACGCTGGTAGATTTTTCCGTCCTTTGTTCGGGAGAATGGTACACCGTAGTGTTCGAGCTAGGACGAGGAGTCGGTCTATGTCATCCTCTTGATTCGTTCTGACATACCTCAACGACGGATCTTGGTGCTTCACGACACATGTAATGGATGGCGTCTTGGTCACCGAGCCAGTCTGAACCTTTCACCTGAACCAAGCGCATAAGCCGAGGACGCGCACAAATCAAAGTCACCCTACCGTATCGTACATATGCCATCTCCAGTCGTCCTCGGTCATGTTCTAGAGACAGAATCAGATATGCAACGAGAGAAAGAGATTCTGATCACACACGCCGAGTGCCGCATTGATACCACCCTGCGAGATTGGGTCAGAGACAGCAGATGCAATACGACGCGCCGACTAACCTGTGCGGCCACGGTATGACTCCGGGTTGGGAATAGCTTGGTGATACATGCAGTGTTTAGACCCGCTTCTGCGAGACCAAAGGCGGCTCGGAGACCAGCACCACCAGCACCACTTTCGAGTGCCAATGTTAGCTTCGCCAGACGCGTCCGGTTAATACTCACACAACTATCGCATCGTATTCATGCTCGATGAGTGGATACTTTCCCGAAGACCAGGACTGGCGTAGAAGTGGTGAGGCGAGGTTAAGAAGGTGGTGCAGGGATAATACCTTGACTTCTTGCGCTTTTACTGGATTGGTCGCTGCGACCTTGCGTGCAGGAAGTGTTGTAGAAAACGAGCGCTGAGGATGGAGGAGAGCCCTGGAAGGGACTGCCTTTGCCAGGGACTTTCTGAACATTGTGAACAGCGAAGGGACAGAGAGGGTGAACGAAATTATAATGCAATTTCCGATGCGTCACGACGTCGCGAGAAAACCGATAACACCGTACACATGATTTCCCATGGCATCACAAAAAAATTCCCTCCATTCATAGTTACATGTCTACCTGAGCACACCAAGCGGGTCGTGCTGTACGGCCACCTGGTTCTGCACATCTGCAGGTACATCACTACTAACTACCGTCCGATTTGTGGCCACCGACCATTGCCCATGTGTGGCATTCCCGCTATCTGATACCCTCTGGGAAGGATTACTGGCAGATACCCGCACGGGGGCCCGTGGCGGCATTGTTACACGCGAAGTAACAGGCGTACCTGACGACGCTGAACGGTTGTGATCTGGTGTAGCAGATACCGCCCGAGCCGCATTTGACGAAATGAACCCACGCAGTGTCTCATTGACACTCGGGGGGATAGCGGTGTTTAGCGCAAATCGCCGGCTGTCCCGAGGTGACCCAGACCTAGCCGTTGCGACCGATAGTGATGTTTCGCGTGCCTCCCAGCGTCTTTTAAATTCCTCTTCTCCCCAGAGCCGCCGTTCATCTGCCTCGTTGATCTGTCCACTCAGGACATCCCGCACATAGGATAGGGATTCTAACGATTGCTTCCTTTGTACTTGCCAAGTTTCTTGCTCATCTTGTTCGTCCGCCTCCCGATTTAGCGTCTCTAAAATCCACGCGACAGCCTCGCCAAGATGTTTATTCTGTTGCCGAAGTTCTGCTAGTTCACGTCCAGATTCGAATTCTCTACGACGATCCCAAGTGTATCTCTCTGTGGGTGTTCGTTCGTCAAGCAGCGGGTAGGAGGAAATCGACGACGACCCAAGGGACGGGGGACGAACAAGAGTAGAAGCCAAATCAGGAAGATTCCGCTTTATGGTATTTTAGCACATATACCTCGGATGCATCGTGTAATCTCACCTTTAGCTCAGACACGGCATTCATGACAGTCTTGTTGATGCCTAGGCTTTCACCACGATCCAGAAGTCCGCGGGCGATAAGTTCGGGAAAGCCAAGCTGAAACGAAGGTTGCTGACGAAGATTCTCTGTTGGAGGGCTACCCGATATATGCTCAGAGATGGCCATTTGATGCGTTCTCTCAATAGGACGAGCTTTTCGTCTAACGACCGGTGGGGGATCTGGGACTTCAATGGGGATATTCAAAAGGTTACGATTTTCGATCGCCAAGGATGCTCCTGCAGAGGGCGTGTGGAGTATCTCCAGTGCTGTCGCCTGACGGATAAGAAGTAGTATGTGATGAGGAGCTCCTTCATGGACTGGACATGGTGGATATCGCAGGAGCTGCATCAGTTGAGTGCTGTAATCTGATGATATGACTAGGCAGAGTTACTGTCAGTACTCAGCAACCAACCCATAAGTCACATCTCACGTTTCGTTCGTATGCGTATCAACATCGTTACACATGTCCATTGCACGATATCTGGAATAGGGGCTGAGCTGGCAAACAACCCATCCCATAGCATCATTGCTTCGTGCATCGGGAATTCTCGCGTGAACAGTAAGCGAAGCCATCGCCTTCATCACACCATACGTCAACAGAAAGCATGCAAAATGGACTACTGACATACAATCCATACATCTGGGGCTCGACACCCGCAGACTGCATCGCATCATGTAGCACAGGATCAACGGACTTGAGAAGTGCGCCCTGTATATTGTTGCACGTTTGGATTATTGGGGAGACATACGGCTTCAAGTTTATTGGTCCATGAGGGACCGATGGCGGAGAGGTCGGCTCCCGCCATTCATACCAGTGCGAGATCTTGCGCATCAACGAGGTAAATAACTCCCAGGAATCGGCGGCAACCCACGATCGAGCGCATAGCTCGGAGAATAAAGGGTCTAATCCTGATGATTCCGATTCCGCTACAGAGTCGAAATCTACGGCCAAGGACATAATC
>JBBPLM010000010.1:50237-61190 GCA_038089795.1 Pulchroboletus neoregius | reverse complement strand
CATTCCGTCCCTGAGGTAGAGAGTGAAATCTTCCATATTCCCTCACAACCTTCAGCCCCGTCCCAACTCCCGTCTGTGACACTTCCACGCGTCTCACAGGCCTGGCAAACTGGCAAACGGGATAGCAATGCGGTCCCGACGCCAATATTGAATGGGGTTATCGCCGCAGCTCATGTTGATGCCAGACCTTCAAAGCCAGCCTTTGCTCAGCCCGACGTGCAGGTAGACATCATGGGTGCTATTCCCGTCCTTCCATCGCAGTCTTCGGCCCCCCCTACAAGGTCGCGACCGAAAGTCACAATTGAGGATGTTTCAGAGGATTCGCCCGTGTTAAGCAAGGCAATCCCCACGAGTGTGCCCACGATAACTCCTTCAGTCCTGTCGTCGAAACCTCAACCATCACAGCATACCACCATTGCGAACACGAACTCGCCTTCCAAATCTGCGGTAGTGGACCAAGCTGGCCATAAATCTTCGCCCCAGTCAAGAAGCAAAGATCCACCTCTGCATCGCAGTACCGATCCCAGCGTTATGCTCACTGCTCTGCCCATGCCTCTGCCGATCTCTGCCGCTGCACCGACGTCTACTCGCATGCCATCTTCTGCTCCGCCTACTCATCCCACATTTGTCACGTCTACCCAAGTAGCACCTACTCAGCGTGTTACGTCCCACACTGTACCCTCCCGTACTCATCAGCGCGGTGCAGAAATGCTGCAGGCAAGTAAGCTCTCGTCGTCCGCGGGAATCAATCCTGGTGTTACTGGGAGTGTCAACAAGCCCACCGCTACGCCAGTACAGGCCACTAACAACCCTGTTAGTACCGCTACTGGTCAACATCAAACGGTGAATGGTGCTAGTGTACAAGGCCCTTCGGTTTCCAGGCTTGCAAATGTGTCGACTTCTGCTCCCCATCCCAGCGTCTCTGCCACAATTTCTATGACCAAGGTTGCTGCACACGCGACGAGTGGCTCCGGCCCGCTAGTCGGTGCATTGGGACTACATGTATCTGCTCCATCGACCAATATCCAACCACCATCTGCTCCCGATCCACTCAGGCAACAGCCGAGCCGTCCAGGAGCTTTGTCAATACCTTCTGTAGATGCCACATCCACGACCATAATGCCGACAACTGCTGTCAAGAATGTTTATCAAGAACAACCCATCGTAGATTCCACCCGACCTCGCGATGCTGTGCCATCCGCCATCCGCCACCTTGCCCCTTCGTCGCATATATACCCTACCTCCACTCGCCCAGGCATATCCTCTGCAACGACTCAACAAACACATGTAACTCCAGCTCAACCGCAGACCCACCATCGAGTTGTATCCTTGCCCATTACACCGTCATCTTCGGCGGCGCCAAGACCGATTTCACCTCGCAAATATTCACAACCTATCCCTTCTGCCACAGTTTCGACCCACCCTTTCCCGTCTCGCCCTTCAGCTCCGGAGTCCCAGTCAACACGGGTCCCACCATCCGGGCATGTATTGACCCCTGCTCCAGTTCGATCGACGCGGTTCCCACCTCCCGATCGCACACCTGACTCGGACATGCTTAAAACACCATCATCCATTGCACCGTCTCCTATGCTCAACCCAGACACCTCAAACGCTGTGCCACAGTCCATCGCTGTTCCGATTCGGGCACGGCAGTCATCCACAGACTCGAAAGACGAGAAGAAGAAACCTTCGGGGTTGTTTGGCCTTTTCAGAACGAGAACACTCTCTACGAAAGCGGCTGAACCTCCAGTTGTTTCTACGGTTACCAGAGCGTCTCTGGACCAAGGAAGGGCTCATCCCGATGCCTCCGTTGTCGCTTCTACCACCACATCTATGCCTCGTGGGGCGACACCGACTTCGGCCCCAAAGGAGTGGAATTCCGCCACACTGCCGGCTACTTCCACATCCGCGCGCGCGGGACCACAGTCCAAGTTCAAGGGTAGGGCGTACAATCCAATTGCCATTCCTCCCCCTCCAACACATGTAGCACGGGAGCACAAGGATGCCACCCCACACATCTTCACCCCGTTTAAGTTCCTGAGCATGCATTCCAAAAGGAACCGAACAGTGTCAGCTGCGTCTCTCGATGTCTGTGACGGCAACACTGCTGTGAGCATTTTGTTCACTCTTTCCGATGTGCGATTAATCATGCCCGTGGACAGACCAATACTGTGATCGGATCCCCTGATCACTCCGCCGTCGGTCAAGTTCAACCTTTACCCCGTATCATACCCCCGGATGTTCGCGACCCATTAGTCGCGGCGTCGGAATGGAGGGACAAGGAAGAAGCCGAACGGAGAGAGCGCAGGACTCATCGTATTCGCCGACCCGGCGTTACTTTTGATGTCGAAGAGGGCCCCCCTTCCCCTGCACCTGGCACCGCAAACAAGCGGAAGAAGTTGGTTCGCCGCCCATCAGGGCGTGCTGCCACTCCTGGACCGCCGCGTGGTTGATGAGTCTGGATCATGTGGATCATGCGATCGGGCTGATTCTCTTGCAAGTATCCTAAGTCGGACACACATGTTATGTATGTTATGCCACGTCTAGTATTATGTATTTTGCTTCGTTTTAATTACATCGTCGTTGCTATCCACACTTGTAATTTTTTGCTTTTCCAATCTTTGCGGTCGAGGAAGCGTGACAAGACGCGTGACGCCTCGCGTCCGTGACAACAACTTCAATAGTCATTCTACCTCGGCAGTCAGAACACCCGAATGTACCAAAACAGAAATAAAAACAAACACAAGGCGAAGCAAACCAATGTATCTGGGATCACCACCAGCCCAGCGACAAGCGAATCAGTGTTTCCTTTCCGACTGAACTTGTATGTGCTGCTGCTGCTTGATGACGTTCGCGATGAGCTTAGATATGCGTTAGCTATGACAAGCCACCACTCTATGAAGTAACGCTCGAGGAATTTGAAACATGCGCGCTTGATCGCCTTCGTGTACTCGCAGAGATCGAGTCCTCGTTTGCACGAAACCGGTCATGGGACGAGCTGAAGAGCGTAACAGATACCCAGTGCAGAAAGTATCTCCCGCTCAATAGCAACACTGCCATCACAGTACCTTTGGAAGATCAGCGACGAAACGATCATCTCGGTCATTTCGTGCTTCGACTTGCGTTTTGTCGTTCGTGCGTTCATATGTTTCTTTTTGTGATAGTTTTGAACGTGATCCAATCGTTTTTGCTATTCTTTAGAGAAGAACTGAGAAGGCGGTTCATCAAAGCGGAGACAACGCTATTCAAGGTGCGGTACGAAATGGATGACAAAGCGGAACGCAAGGCATTTCTCGACGCACATGAATTTGAATGGGAGAAGGTCGCTCGTCGAGTCTCCATGTCGTTGCTTGCGCTGAAGCATCATGATTAGGTCGAGAAAGATGAAACAACGCAGTTCACAAAGGAGCTGAAGGCGCTCGAAGGAAAACAGGTCCCGCAGTCCGATTCCAAAGAGGACGGCTTAGAGTATGAGTATTACAAAGTAGGCCGAATGATCCGAACAGATGTTGTTGATTGAACGCTGCGTCGCAGGTTCCTTGGACAAGAGTACCTGACTTGGTCGCCAAAAGACGCGTATTCCTACGCAGAGGTTATGCCTACGTTCCCAGCAAAGAATTGACCAGCTTCGTGTTTAACGAGTTTGAGAGAAAACTAGAAATGGCGCTCGAGGTAAGGACTCATTACACAATCCTATCTGTGTCGCTGAAAATAAACAGTACACTGCCAAAACGCTCCCCCGCATGGATGAGGACACAAGATTGGTACCTATATTGAACAATCTATCCCAGGGATTCCTCGCAGGTGTTCCGTCAGAATGGGTGAATCCCTCTGCCACCGGAGATGAGATCAGAGCCGACATGATCGATGATCTCGCAAGGAAACACTTCCCGATGTGTATGCGAAATTTACACGAGTGCCTGGTCAGGGATCGCCATTTGAAACACTTTGGGAGGTTGCAATATGGACTATTCCTCAAGGTACGACAATGACTCGGGTGTTTGAACGCGTAACTCATACATTCACAGGTTTTAGGTCTCTCAATCGACGAAGCTATTGCATTCTGGAGAAAGTCTTTCAGCAACCTAACGGACGACAAGTTCAACAAGGAATACAAGTATAACATCAGACATTCTTATGGTCTGGAAGGGAAACGTGCAAACTATCCTGCTAAAAGGTAAGTTTATACGTTATCTTGAACCTCTAGTGAGGCTGATATCGCCTGCAGTTGCCAACAAATCCTTACGACAGATAAACCCGGGGTTGGAGATTGTCACGGATGTCCATATCGTCATTTTAGCCCCGAAAACCTGCAAACTGCTTTACTCTCAGCGTATTCGTCCAAGGGTCTCACCACAACCGACCTGCATGAGATTATAAGGACAGTCAAGGAGGGCCACTATCATGTTGCCTGTACGCGGGTCTTTGAAATAACACATGCCAGTCGAGGAGTCAAGAAGGGAGAAGGTATAGGTGGCGGTGATAGTGTTACACACCCCAACCAATATGCCGCACGAAGTATTGAACTCGAGAAATCACGACGAGATGATGCGATGGTAGAAGAATCTGTACAGTAATGGTACTTTGTATTAGGCAGTGTCAGGAGTCCTCGCAAGATACGTGGACCCCGTCAGCCTTGCGGCACATTCGGAAAGCTCGGGTACTTGCCATCCCACATTTCGTGTCGTCTGCCCGTCTCTGTGTCCCCATTTGCTTCAAGTTCTTGTAACCAAAATGGCTCGTAGTAGGACAGCCAAACCCAACGGCGGTACCACAGGCCACGATGACTACGTTCTTCAGCAATACGTTGATACTGATGGTCACTTCTCCATGGTCAGGTACGGCACGACTCGATGCACCTCAGTCGATCCATGCTGAACCGGCGAGTGCAGGAATTTTAGGTTGGCTGACCTGGTTACAATCATGAATGGCGTCTGTGGCTCCTTTTCAATATTTTCCTCGGCTCATTACTTGGTAACGAACGATGACGAGAGCTTGTGGTGGGCGTTTGCCCTTCCCCTGGCGGGGCTCATGTTTGATTTCTTCGATGGAAAAGTTGCGAGGTGGAGAAAATCCTCTAGTTTACTTGGACAAGAGCTGGATAGTCTGGCCGACTTGGTAGGGAACACATCATTCTACGATTGAGCCTCCTCGTCTCACGATCTTACAGATTTCGTTTGGCGTTGCGCCTGCAGTCCTCGCCTTCGCTGTTGGCCTTCGAACTTATCTCGATACTGTTTGCCTAACAGGCTTCATATGTTGTGGGCTGGCTCGACTTGCCCGCTTTAACGCGACAGTCGCGCTGGTTCCGAAGGACGCAGGTGGGAAAGCGCGGTACTTTGAAGGCCTTCCCATCCCATCTTCACTTGGCCTCGTCAGCGTTCTGTTTTACTGGGCTCGCCAAGGTTGGATAGAGGGCAAGGCTGGCATACCAGGTGGAATCGTGACGTTATGGGGCCCATCCGGTGGTCGGGGTGATGTTCACCTAGCGAGCATTCTTTTTGGCCTATGGGCTGCTGCAATGGTCAGCAAAACCCTTCGTGTTCCAAAGCCGTGACGTGGTTTAGCCATCGTTGGGATAGGTGTTGATGGTGTTTGTTCAGTCCGCGGTGACGGGCGAGGTGCGCTGCGAATTTCTAGCAAGGCGGTATGACCGCTGGACACGTAGCTTATCGCTCTTGATGACACTTTTATGAATGTATGTGATGCTCCACTATGGATTTGCTAATGCACTCTGTCTACTCGTACCAGGCAGTCTCTTCGATCTCGATATTTGTCCCTTGTGTGCTGTTTGGAAGCTAGTATTAACTCGCGTTATGATATGGAATGACCTTCTGTTTCAGTTGACAAGAGTACGACACGAGTATCTGGCTCGAGTGGGCGGTCGAACTGACTGACACAGCTTCCTTCTCCCTGGCAGACAACGGCTCGTTGACATGGCTCTCGACTGAGGTCAAGGCGCTTCGTGAATTGATCATCCTCCAATTTGTGTTGTAATAATGATAATCTTCGGACAGATATTCCTTTTATTCGTCCTTTAGATCACCTAGGGCCACCAAGTTACGTCCATCCCTCCTCCCGAGTTGCGAGAGATCTTCTGCCTTGTTGATGAATGTCAGCATTGCCCAGATCACATGTCCGCGCCGGCATACGCACACCTTGCTGTCGTTCCAGTTTGCCAGGTGAACCAACCCCTTACTACTGCCATGTTCGTTGCAAGTATGCCGAACTAGTCGCCGCCAACGATATTGGGGTGCGTCCGTCTCCGCAAAACTGTCGAATAGAACTGCAGGTGCGATTGTTGTCCAGGCTGTATCCCAGGGTTGTCTGTTTGCAATTCGTTTTTTTTTTAAATTGATAACTTGTTTTCAGGACAATACATCAATCCTCAATTTCTCTCGGCAGATTCGACACGGACGGATTCCTCCGATCGCCGTCAATCACTACGAATTGCATGAAGGCGTTTTGGACGCAGGAATGCTGACCCTATGTCAGATTGGTATGCCTTCCAAAGACGGGAGCTGCCGAAAGACGTTCTGTCACTTTAGAAGATTTCCCGACTCGATAGAAAGATCTTTGAAAGTCCGTTCGAAAGGTGGGTCGATCAAAGACACTTGTTCCTTGGACAAACGTCGAATGGTTCACAGTGTCAGCATGCCCTCTTGTGCCAAGATTGAGATTAATTATTTCTGCATTCTTGATGTATGCCCCCTTCCTGCAGTTTGATCAGTGTCTCAACACTTTCTGGGAAAAGAAGAGACAGAGGCGTGGACCCGTGTGTCTGCGAAGGAAAGGAACGCTACAATTTTTTCCCAATTCAAACCATGATAATGGTAGATTCGTTTCAATTATGCGGCATGTATCTATAGGTGACGTGAATCTATGTAGCATTTGCAATGGTGGGATGAGATGCTGTGGATACACCATCTTGCAACGGCTCACGAGAGAAATGCGGAATAGCAAGGCAGGTAAGTTTCAAGTGTAAGGCAACTACGACTTCCGGCTGTTCAAAATCGGGAAACTTGATAGTTATGAAGTGCGCAAGCAAACTTGCCGTAGCGTCCGTCCAGTGGCAAATAATCCTCGTCTAGATGTAATTAGGTTTCCAGCGCTCTGCTAGCATCTCCAATACGGTGTTCCCTTTATTGGCCCTGCTTCTCCCGCGCAGCAGCCCTCTCGGCCAAATCCACCCCTACAAGGATTTTACTTGCCTTCCAAAGCTGAACGAGGTTGATAATGTTCTTGGCCAAGCATACGGGGAAAGACACTAGCGCTAGAACTTGAGGCCACGTGAAAGATGCCAGGTACGCGAGGAGCGGGAAGATGTCGAAAGGGAGAGACGCCGAGATAGGGGTGTCTATCCATTTCATGAGATAAAGGGAGACGAAGAACATTTCGTTGCCAGCACACATGACAAATAGGGTGCGCTGTTCACCATCTTTTTTGAGTTGAATGCAACATGAGGGTCGAGATACGGACCGAATCATTGTAGTAATACCACAAAATACGGCTCACATCGCTTGTCACGAGCTTGTGGCTTCGGGATCCTGTCACAAGGGAGCTATTGTGAGGAATGCATCAGCCACACTACATAACGTGGACTAGGGCTTATGATAGCTACCTATACATGTGCATGTAGTGGCTCGAGAAATCAAGCGCAATAAGGAATTGGAAAACAAGTGCGAAACTTGGGTATACGGAGGATAGATAGCAGAGAAGACATGATGTGGTACATCTTTCGGACAGTGGTCAGCGCCGGCGGGGTGAAATAGAAACAGAGGGGTGGGATGCGCACCTATCGGTCACCATGTCCAACACCGCACCAAACTTGGATGCCTGCCCAAGTGCCCTGGCAGCTTGACCATCCACGGCATCGAGAAGGCATGATATGCAATATGCTAGGGTGCAATATTTTGGATGATAACTCATGAAGTGAAGTGAGAGTCCAGCGAGAATGACTCGCGTGTAGCCTGTTGACAAGGCGATGGCTCAGCAAGGTGATCTAACTGCACTGGTGAAGAGCTTCTCACCGATGATGTTGGGGACGAAGAGAAAGACATTTTCAGAATACGTCTGGGCGGTTGCCAAATCCACAGCAACTTTGGCATCGACGTGTCGGAGAGAGTCCCGTCTGCGAGATTTCGGGGTGTTATTGGAGCTGTTGGCTGAGCCGTTGGAGTGTCTGCTCATCGTTGTGGGTGGTAAGGAGGAAATGTGTACTCCGGACGTCGCCGAGGTGAAGAAAGTTAATGACGCGCTTCAAGAAAAAACATGACCGCTCGGTTTGTCACACAACATCACGTGAGCTGGTCCGTTTCACATCGGGGTATACGTCCAAAAAAACTACTAAAATCCTCATCCTCCACTGCTTTTTCCCGGAGGATTCTGCGAAAAGTACACCCCCAGTCCGATACCGACAGCGGCCAAAATAACAATTATAGTAATAAAGAAACATATCCATCGCTTCCGTCGTGCGGCTCGTGCGTGTTTTATGGCAACATCCACCTCGGCAACCCTTGATTTGCCGTTGTTAGCACCGGTTCAACAATGAAACACATCCACCTACCCTTTCCTAGTATCTTCTTCGACACCAATAGCTTTGTCCTCAGTAGAGGCAATATGTTCGTCTTGCTGGGAAATTAATACGGCCATCTGCATCCAAACGGTCAGCAGGGTATAGGTTCCGAATAAGAAATAGAACGGACATCGTTGAATAACTGCGCAAGTTCTGCCAATGTAACTTCAATTCGCTGAATGTCCTGGTGGCGTTCCTGGACCTCGTGATGCGCTTGCCTTGATTCACCATAGCGGTTGGAAGACGAGATCTATGTGGCGACCATTCAGCATGTCAGTAGCAATATTCGAACGCATTACTTACAGCTTCGAGGAAGATTGCATTGCTGCTACCCTGAGTGTCATTCACGATGGCAGATACCTCGTCTGGAGTTGCATCAGGCTTAACTGCATGTAAGGACCGATTTAAAACGACTGGTCACCAAGCCAAGAAAGTGGGAATCACCAATCCTGAATTGCCGTTCCACTCGATCCTTGTACCTCTGCCGATACTGTTGCTCGACATTTTGGTATCTCTGGAGTGTCTCAACAAATTTTCCGTGTACCAGCGTGATCTACCATCATGTTCGTGTTTCAGTGACGTCATTACGAACCGGTCGGCGTAGACGCACTCGGTTCTTCCTAATCTCTGCGTCCTGCATACTGGCGCCTCCTGTTTGGACTTTCAGGGCCTTGATACGTTTCGAGAGTGCGTTGCTGAGCGCACGAGTAGACTCTGTGAGTTCCGCAAGTCGAGCATGGTTGGCTGCAGAGTCCTGGTCCGAGAGTGCATTCAGGGAGCGTGCATGCAAATCGGCAACAGCGGTAACGTTTGCATTGAACTCGACAATCGACTCTTGGATGGAGGTGGTCTGCAGGTCGAGGTTCACACGACGGGGATAACAGCAGTGGAAGAAAGCGCACTTCGGCATAAAATGCAGACATGGAAGATGTGTCCTGAGACGGGGTAGGGTACGAGCCATTCAAGATGCCAGCTGTAGGCGGAGGGACGCGCTGGAGTTCAATTGAAGTCTGTGGGGCATCGGGCTGTTTCTGGGCCTGCGTGGGGTGTCAGTCGGTGCCAGCGCCTAGATATGGAACGTACCCTGAGTGCTGCGAGTCTGTCGCGGCCCATGATGAGGACGTGGTGTGGAGGTGTGGAGGAGAGCGCTCAAGGCGAACAGGAGGTGACCTGAGGTAACCGTGAGAAATTTAATGATCCGAAAAAACCGTAGCCGGGTTGAGCTCGACGCTGGCACGGACAGCGAGCTCGTCGTACGACTCATCTTGACCAGCACCGATACCTTTCATATTCATGCGTAGAACGTCGCAGCTCGCCAGGACAGTCCTCAAGGCTTCCAGGAGATCCACCCCACGGCTAAATCCACCGACGCTCGCCCGGACAAAGTCACCAAAGGAACCCAACGTGAGCAGCACCCAGCCCGACCGGCCGTCATCGAGGGTGCACAAGCGACTCGCGTCGTCCCAGCCAGTCATCGACGAGCAGCACAGCGACCAGACTGTGCTCGCCGCCTCAGACTCGCCCCCAGAGGCAGATCCTCCCACAGATCCCGCATCGGAGAAACCACCTCGCAGACAGAGAGCATCTCCTGCACTTTCTCCCCCTTCGACCAGGGACACCGACGATAGACCCCAACTCCCTCCTGGTCTCGATATCCTATGGCTCCCCGATTCGCCTCCAAACTCGAGTGTGTTACCCCCACCAGAGCTTTTCGAAGAGGCTCTCACCAACTTGCACATCGCCCTCCATCCCCAGACACAACATCATGCCGCATACTCTTCTCCTGCAGGTCCCCCCGTAGAGCCAACCTTTGCATTATACTGCCCCGTAGAGGGTGGCGAATACGTTCTCGATGAGACCATCCGCGAGTTGGCTCGTAGAACCGGCGCCGAGGTTCTCGTGATCGATTCTGTCCACCTCGCTGCAGGTGAATGGGGCCATTTTGGAAAAGGTGCAGTTATCACCGTTATTCGTTTCGTCCATGCGCTGACCCGTCTGTCCTGCAGCGGCTAATTCCATCCAACTACCTAAAAACCCTCTTCATCATCATCCTGCCCCTTCTCCTTCTCCCTCTCGCCGCTTTTCTCCTGCCGCCGAGGAAGAGGACGACCCCGAACCAAGCTTCTTTTCGCCAGCAGGAGTGTCTCAAATGACTCTCCACGTCCTTGCCCCAGTCGCCGCGGCTCGTGGGCGTCCCTCCTCAGTCTTTGCTCCTTCACGTTCATCGCCCACCCCAAGTCGAGTCAAAGCTTTTTTTGATGAACTCGTCAATATGCCCTCCCCTTCATCTTCTGAATCATCACAACCTCAACGCATCCGCCCCCGCATAGTCTATATACGCGACTTCCCCACGCTTGCACCCACAGCACCCACTTGGT
>JBBPLM010000010.1:0-10536 GCA_038089795.1 Pulchroboletus neoregius | reverse complement strand
CAACTATGAGCCAAGAGAAACAGTCGGATAATGCGCGAACGCTGATTGTGGTTGGTGCTGGCCCCGTGGGTTGCCTTGCGGCAATATCGTTCGCCAAGATGGGATGGCATGTTGACATCTATGAAGCAAGGCCTGGTAAGCTGTTGATTTGTGCCCTAGTTACAAATTGGTTTCAACTCTCTAGATTTACGGCTTGCCTCCTCCAAGGTCGCTGCTCAGCAGCGCTCGATTAACCTCGCAATATCATCTCGTGGAATCACCGCTTTACAAGCTGTTGATCCAGCCGCCACAGCTCGTTTCTTACAGACCGTTATACCAATGCGTGGTCGAATGATCCACGACATTCTCGGAAATCAGCATAGCCAAGAGTACGATAAGGACGGACAGGTGGGTAGATTACCGCGTGTTGGTTGGGATGTTAATTATCCCTCATTCGCGCGTGTGTCGGGTATGTACTTACGAGCACTTCCGGGCGTCCTCTTCCTGCAGTGTATCAACTCCATAGATCGTGCCCTTCTCAATGAAGGCTTGCTTGAGGAGGCATCTGCCGTTCCGAATGTCCGTTTGTTCTTCGACCACAAGGTTCTCTCCCTTGATTTCGACAACAGAACAGTGACTATTCGAGATACAAATTCAGAGAGGGATGTCCGAGCAACTTTTCACCTATGCATAGGTGCAGACGGCAGTTATTCCATAGTCCGCCGCCAATTAATGAGGGTCGTAAGGTGGGCCAGCCAGCTTGTTGGATGGAGTTTGCGGGATTGGCTGACTCGAGGCCTCTAGAATGAATTTCCAGCAGGAATATATTCCGCATGAATATATTGAACTTAAAATGCCGGCAGGCAGTGACGAGCATGGCCAGCCTGTATTCTTGCTTGATCCGAATCACCTTCACATTTGGCCTCGCCACTCGTTTATGCTCATCGCGCTTCCAAACAAAGTAAAGGCTGTCGTCTCGCTTTTTCCCACCAAACTCACTAGTACTCCATTTCAAGGACAAGTCTTTCACATGCACGCTCTTCGCGCCCACCGTCGAGTTTGATCGGTTGATTGGTCGCGAAGCGATCTTATCATGGTTCAGGACCTACTTCTCGGACGCCCTTCTCCTGCTTGGAGAAGATAAATTACTCAACGACATGGCCAAGAACCCCCGAAGCCCACTGATAAGTATCAAGGTGCGCCTTACTTGAACATGTTCGACGGTCAAGAATCTCAGAGATCCGATGCCCATTAGGCAACGCCGTATCATTACAAGGATCGGTGTGTAATATTGGGTGACGCTGCTCATTCCATGGTGCCCTTTTATGGACAAGGCCTCAACTGCGGTCTGGAGGATGTTAGGGTTTTGCGGGCACTGCTTCTGCAAGAGGGCGTGGCCCCTTGCAGCTCGCCAACCCATTTAGAAGAACAAGCACTCATTGACACGAGGCTGCTCAATGCCCTGTCCAAGTACACCGAAACAAGGCACGAGGATCTTGTCGCTATCTGTGAACTCGCGATGGACAATTAGTAAGTTCGACATCCGTTACTAAGACCACCATTTATTGTTCGTCACTGTAGCATCGAAATGCGGCATTCTGTGACAACACCCATATACCTTTTTAAGAAGGCACTTGATAATTTGTTGTATACGATCACCTCCCGCAAGGACTCCTTGGCTTTGGTCACGCGGTCATTGGCTTCTATTCCGTTCCCATCTCCTATCTCGCCAGGATGGCTCCCACTTTACACAATGATCACCTTCCGTCCAGATATCAGCTACGCGACGGCTCGGAAGAAGGCAGCGAAGCAGTCCGCCGTACTCTCCTTTGTTGGGCGCCTCGGTACCGTTGTTCTTGGCGGTGTAGGGTTCTATGTTACGCTCCAGGCTATTCATTGGCTGCGAGGACGATGAGATGACTTTTTGCTCTGTAGACCCGTGACTACTTATTGGACAATAATTCCGTCAGTCTACGGAGGGATGGCGGTGACATTTTACCAGCAGCCATGGGGTCAATTATAATCTTCTCTCGTCGTGACACAGGGTACTGGACGGTGATTAATTTGGGATGGTGTTACATGAGGATATCCCGCAGAGCTGACTGGCGACACATGTTCTGAAAGTAGTCTGGATGTTGGCTATCGACGCAACCGTTCACAGGGGATAAAAATAAGCAAAGACATGTGTACGGATAACCCATCTGTAGGCCACAAGAAATCCCATGAAATGCACCATTATATAGTCTATGTAACTTTACCTAGTAGAAACACAGAAAGCAGTGTCAATAGTCGTGCTTTGTCGTAAAGATCTGGTATACAAGAAAGCAAGAAATGAGGCATAATCGAAAACAGCGAGGACGTGAGGAGCGAAAGGGAGGGATGACCAGCTAAATTTTCTTCGGTGGCCGGCCCCGTTTCTTCTTTACGCTTGATTCACCCGAACTCTCGCCAGTGGCAGCGGCGGAGGTTGCCAGTGTGATAACTTCTTGTGGTTTCTGGTCCTTACGCGGACGGCCACGTTTCCGCTTCGCAGGCGGCTCCTCAGCACCTGAATCGTCAGCTTTCTTTTCCTGTACGGGAAACTGGTCAGTCGGGAATCAGGAACGGGGGATGAATGTAAGATATACTTTGGGTGGTCTCCCCCTTTTCTTCTTTCCTGGCACACCTTCTGATGGGCCGGTAGTGGCAGAAGCAACCCCTGATTTCTTGTTTTTACTGCCTTTTGGGCGGCCGCGCCCCCTTTTGGCAGGTTGTGCATCTTTGGATGTTGTGGCGGCTAACGAAGCCACGGATAAATTTTGAAAAAATGGGAGGAGTCAGATGCGGTGAAGAACGCAGGGGACAAGAGCTGACCGTCTAGTTCGACTGTACTTGGCTGATCGTTTTCCTCGATATCTTCGTCATATCTGTCCGCTGGGTCGTCTTGGAGTGGGGAGTCTGACATCTGTGAGAGGTAGGAGAAGGGAGATCACGGGAACTGCTCGACGACACGTCCGCGTCGAGGGGAGAGGAAAAGCGGGGAAAGGGTGAAGCCCTCGTTTTAACGGAATAATATCCCCCCTACCGAATATAGTTGGGACGTGTATTGCAATTGTTTCCCTCGCGTGGAATTCGGATTTATTATTATCGTCGGGCAATCTGCTGGTTCGTACATTTTTTAACCCCTGATATTCCGGGGGTATATGTACGTAAGCGAAGCACCTCACTCGGAGCTGGAGACGTCCTGATCAACCTCGAGCTCTCTGAGCCTACCAACACCATCAACCTGACTGCCGTAGATCGCCGATCGGCGGTTGCATGACCTCGCGGGAACCTTGTGCAGGGACATTTCAGATAATCTAATACTCATTACTTCGCCGGACCGGCGCCGCGCAATTTCAGTCGGCGATATAATTAGTTGGCTTCCACCACCTCCCAATGAGACTTGCAGCACTCGCCATTTCACCCGTCGCACTCGGGAGTGCGCGGTTACTGTACTCGGGCCCTGAAGATCTTTACGCCTTCCCAAAGTATCGCGTCACTTTTCTCAACGACCTCCCCGTCCTGAACGAAACCGCACAACGCTGGATCCAGGACGGCTTGCGAGGCGGTGAGCACGAGTTCCTTGGCGAATCATGGGACCCACCTGCGTGGTACCCTCAGACTACCATGATGGCAATAGGTAGTTCTGAATTCGGTCCCCTGCACGAAACACCTAGTGTCGGTAGGTTCGACATGTATTCATCCACGCGCCAAACTGACCTGACTGCGACGTAGTGCAGTCGGACACCTCTCACTATTCTCTCCAGCACATGAAAATTGGTCCCGACAGCGAGTTCCTTTGCCTCATTCCTCCCGCGGGTGATACAGGTACCGCAGCAGAAGACTTCGATGGTGACGCGGCCCTTCGGAATAGCTGGTCCCTGCTCCAACCTTTATCTGGAAAATGTCTCTATGTGCGATCGTCGTATCTGGACCCACCCTCGAGTTCTCATCTCACTCGTTAGCATCGACAAACATGGTTCACCTACTCTTATTGTCACAACCACCAGATCAGACAATTCAAAGAGCTCACTCCCACGCAAACCCCCTTAGGTAACACATGATTAGTTTTTAATGACTTGGCGTGCTCAAATAATGCCATGTAACCAGGACCACACGAGCCTACCGAGGACCCACAGGCAGGTTTCCACAATCTCTTTGAAAATATATGCTAAAATTCATTCAGTGGGAAGCGTTCACGCTGGGTCGTTCCCCGGTCGCACAAGACAGCGGAGCAGATGTGGTCGTTGCAGATCAATTCCCTCGGGCCGCAAATTTGGAAGTTGCACATGGTCCAGGTTCTCGTTACCTTGTACAGCGGTGGGGTGATGGCACATTCTGCGATAAAACTGGGAAATCTCGTGAAGTCGAAGTTCAGGCAAGTTGCATTCTTCCGTCACCCAAAATCGTTGAATGAATGGCCATCAGTTCCACTGTTCGATGACGATGACCGACTCCATACTTCTCGTCCGTGAAGCTAAAACATGCTCCTATGTACTGGTGGTGCAGACCCCGCGCTTGTGTGGTGAACCTGGATTCAGATCCCGCAAAGAAACCCGCGAGGAGTCCCTCGTCCGCTGCCGTCAAATCATTGACCAGCCTTCTGATCAGGTTTCTTCTTCCGAGTCAACACAGCTTGAGCACAGACAAACAGCCGAGCAAGCAAATTTGAATGAATCCGACCATCCCCTTCATCTTCTCAACCGCAAATCCCATTTCATTATACCTACTCCCGCCCCGCTCCAGAGCTCGCTAGGATCGAGCTCCGGTGATAAAGGTGATGACCAATGGGACGACTTTTGGAAACGGGCCGTAGAAGCTTTGATGAAATCGCCCGAAATGCAAGAATTGAGTGGTAACAACCCACAAGTTTTTCTCGATCGTGGCGAAAATGGCGAAATAGTCATCGAAATTCTGGAGGAAATACCGATGGATGCCGATGGGGATGGAACGGTGCAGGGTGATGTGACTGCTGAAGAGTATGCACGTTTAACAGACGTGCTGCGAAGTGCAATATTCGATTTGAAGCGTGAGGGGGAAACAGAGGAAGAAAGCGATCAAGATTGGGAAGATGAGGAAGATGAGAATGGGTCCCGTAACACGAGAGATGAGTTGTAATGTGGGTCGACTCCATTGTCTTCAGACGGCCTGAATGCTATCTCTGCGTCAAATCCCGTCTAGACCTTTGGGGAAGGTGTGAGCAAGCTTCCGAGGCGAGTGATCAAGAATTTTGTTCATATCCGTGTCATGAAGCTGGGCGCATCAAATTTACTGGGTCACCAATCAGGCTAGTGTGCAAATGTGGCGTTCTTTTTTTTTCTTCTCTCGGACGGATGGCCAGTCCTAATTCCCGTGCAAGCGATCGCTAGTTGATGGATTTTTTACAGCCCCTCAAATCTGAATATAGCGGGAATATAGCAAATAATTTTTATGCCTGAACTAATTAGCGGCTTCGCGCCCGAAGTGGTTCCGCTTCTCCTGCTGGGTCCTGGTCATTCCACACCACCACGGCCACTGGGTGGGTGCGACTCGGAAGCGCAGACGCTTTAGTCCCTGTAAGTACACCAAAGAGCGCTTCCATGTATCGACTCAGTGACAATACTAGATCACTCTTTGTTATCGGCCGCAACACGCCGAAGTCCCTGACATCGTTCCGTCTGCCCATCAGCGCATCCTGTAGGAATCACGAAATCACTGAACTTAACTGCGCTTTCCTAACGTTCTTTCACACGCGGGCCTCAATCTGGTCGTCTGATATTCCGGCACGCGGTGTAAATATATGTGTGTCAGTCTGGAATAGAAGAATATCGAGTTCGTCCACCTCTGGAATTTTTCTGTGCTTCTGTGGCGGCTCAGGGGTTCTCTCGAAGTCCTGGTTATCGATAATCGCGCGCTTATCATCCGGCTTGCGGTCGTTCGGATCCTTCATCATTCTCCCCATCTTCCATCCAGCGCCATCAATTCCTGTGTTCTTAAGGACTGCGCAATACACTTCTGTGACCAGAACTTTTATTGCTGCCAGTGCGTAATTCCTGTATGACCAATTTCCCCCCTTGATTTCATTATTGAACCCTCATCATTTCGTCGACAGCTACTTGTTCCGTTCCCCTTTCCTCACAATTATCCGTCCGATCCATAGCCGCATTGTCATCCTAACGGGTATGCCCCGTGTGACGAGGATTCCATATTCCGCCTGAAGCTCGTGGTGCTAACTTTCCAGAAATGCTAAGATCCCTTGGGTGGAAGATTCCGGGGTTAAATTATTGACATTTATGCCCTTTTCCCGCACGCAGCCTCAATTTATTTCCCCTGAAGCACACAGGCAAGAGCTAGATTTCTCCCACAGCGCGACAAGACCGTGAACACGAATATTTTCGAGGATACTGCGCCACCTTCATTATCACTTGGTCTTTTGCCTCCAGACTATCACTTCATTTCTCACACCCCTTGGCGTGCTGCGCATCGCCTCGCCCCGTCCCCACGATGGTCGTCCGTTTTTGAGGAACTAGTCAGACAAGGTTTCATTGCTTAATTATTTAATGCTGTGGAATCAGCGCTGAACATGCGCTTTTCGGTTGTATTCAGATGGCTTTTTTCCTCGTGCTGGATCGATGTTCGCCAACTTTGCCTTCTGATATGCAATTGCCAATTTACCGCCAGCACATTTCCCCCTTTGAATGGACCACCGCGCATAAGGTGGGATACGTACTTCGGCGGCTCTCTAGAGTTTGATTTGATCATGATGCAGGCATTTGCTGTTCGCCGTCTCACGTTTCTCTTGACGCATTCACTCCCTTTTAATGACGAGGAGCAGGTACAATGGTATGTACTCGTACAGAGCCGTCAAGGTGACTCTATACTCTCGGGGTTGGACTACCATGGGCCTGTGTGGGCTTGGGAGGGTCAAGAACAGCACAATGAATTTGACTCCGCGCGCGCCGTCCGACGTCGGGGATTCATTGTGTGATTCACGATTCATCCTTTGAGCCAGAATAAAAAGAAGGGATGATAATATCAGTTTGTTCAGAGCCTGACATTGTACCTCTGGACGACCGGCACTAGCTAAGGAAGTCCTGAAGGGATGATGTAGTTCCCCCCGAGTCTCCCATACCCATGAAACCAGAGCTATATATGCTTCCGAGTTGTGGCCGGATCCGACTTTCCCCCGTAGCAATGGTGCTTGACCAACTTGAACTCGCTTCCAATTGAACTACTACTTGATACGTATCGTTCTACCTCTTTTCCTCGTATCTCAGAAGTTGAGTCCAGCCATTACCGAACGAGGAACACGAGGCTAGTAACAGGTCAAGGCTATGGCAATGTGCTGCAGTCACCGTAGTAGCCTCCCAGCTGGCCGTCCCGTGCCGCTCGGGCAGGTTCATCCAATCCTTGTCTGTATGCGCCTGGAAAGATTTCGGAGCTCAAAGACATGCAAGCCCTGGATCTCGATGGTCAGGCAGAACAAAAAGTTTATTTACCATACCCTGATACTTTTTCTCATCGTTGAAACACGGGTAAACCCGACAACTCGAGCCATATCCTGGCACGTTCCCCGAGCCCACGCAAGCTCGTCCCCAGGTTTACGGTAAATCCAGTAACTCCGGTTGTCCTTGTTGAAGAATTCCGAACGTAACTGCCGCCACCATCATCGTTGTGTAGGTTTCAAGGCAACTCTGTGATGGGCCACTGGCTCAATCGAGGTCCGATTGTGCACAACTGTCCCGACGATGTAATCGGATCGCCCCAATGAACTCTGTCCATTCCCTTGAGGGGATCCTGATCCAAGACTCTATCACACACCTGATTTTGCAGGCCACGGATGTTTTGTCCTATCGCGCATTCTTCGGATCTTAATTGCCCCATTCTCTAACAAGTCGCTTGCAACAGTGATTACCGCGGAACGCGGGTGCATCCAGACAGGTTTACTGTACCGATAACAACAAGCACGCCTGGCATTTCCCACTCTCCCCCCCTTTGAACGTCAATTATGGTCGCGTAAACTGCACTCGCCTCGGCAGGTGTTCGCCAAAAACGTGTCCGGTGACAGACAGACGGATGCACCATGTGCAGACATCGAGGGCCAGTTTCGTGAGTAGTGCTGTTGTCCAGACTTGAAGCTTGAATAATCACGTTCAGATTCATCTCTGTGACATACATCCCGCGGCGCGTGCTTCCGTTTACGCGATGGTCACTCAGGCTGGCTCTTATCGTGGCCTCTGTCCAGACCTTTATCCCTTCTTGAGCGATGTTTGACATGACTCACGTCAGTGACTTGTTTGGGCTGGAATATACCCAAATTAATGGCAGCCCTTGAGCTACCATCATCCCGGGCCCAAGGTGCTGGGCCTACTATTTCAAGTATATGCCTGCCTCTTGGCGGGTCCTTTGGATAGATCTAAATGTCAGGGAAAGAACCTTTCCACGTCTGTCAGAACGTGTTATCGCTTTTACGGCTTTATGACTGCTCCTCTCATGATGTGGTAAGTAATTTATTCCAATCCAACGACAAGAATAGTCGACAGTCTTCAAGTGTATATATAAAAAAGGATCTTGCCACGTCTGTCAATGTCAGAACGTGTGTCGTTCCTCACCTAATTATGACTTTGTGAAGTGGCGGCACTTGACCAAATTCAACAGCGGAAGGGGATACGCGAAGGGCAATTCATTTAAATCACAAGACATTGACCAACCCACTCATGCAAATGATCACCTCACCATACTTCTCGACCGATATTCCCACCGTTCTCGAACCTGAGATGACCCAGGATCGTTCGCGTGACGGTGCCCAACTTGGGGTCGGTTTGTGCGGGATAGGAAAGTGTGGTCGCGCCAGACGGCTCGCGCTGCCACATGGGTGCTCGGACTCGACCCGGAGCCCGTCTCGTCAGTTCTAGTCAGTGATTGGCGGGATGTTCGTCACGTTAGTCTTGCTGCAAGTTGTCACAGACCCGCTCGGTTTCCATCGCACGATGAATGCCTCTGACGTTCCTCTCCCCACCATCGAGACTAGCCTCCTGCGTGCATGGTTCCCGAATTCTTCTTCTACTAGGGACCGTAATGGCCCCACCTGATGATCCGATTCAACGGATCAACGTGGCAAGATACGCGACCGCCGGGGTGACCCGACGTTCCGAGACCGCCTCCAAACCATTGGAGACGTGTAGAGTCAAAGAAGTAATCAATTTCCAGGATGTGTATGACCCAAATCACTGCCAACTAGATCCGATTAAGTAGATAATAATGAAGACAAAAAAGAGCGTGAATGATAGCTGCTATAGGAAACGGTGATCTAGTGAGCAATTTGTGATGTGGAGTCAGTCCAGTCCAAAGGAGTGGCATACCGCCATCGGCGACGAACAAACAAAGGCAACATGTTGTCCGATGAGAGGAGAAAGAAAAACGTCGTAATCCCGAGACAAAGAAAAACGAGGCAAAAGCATCCAAAACGCGGCACGGTCAGGCGACTGGTCTACTTCTTTGTATTGTTAGTAATAACAACCGCGAGAATGATGGCGACAATAGCAAGGATGACGAGCGTAAGGATGAAACAGATCCATCGCTTTTTTCTTGCGGAGCGAGCAGAGGCGACGGCCTTATCCGTGTGGCCAATTCTGGAGCGTGGATGTTAGATATAGTAGACTGGATCAGAATACAACGCATACCCTGCTTCCAGGTCTTTTTCGACAGTCGCCGCGGTCGTTTCTATGTTGTCTACCATGTCACTCTGTTGTTCCACCATGATGCTCATCTGCACAAGCAAGTGAAAGTCAGTGACACGCCGCCGGCCATTGCTGCTGGACGTACATCGTTGAACAGCTGCGCGAGTTCCGCAATAGTTTGCTCGATGCGCTGGATGTCCTGGTGCCGTTCTTGCACCTCTCGGTAGGCAGCTCTTGATTCACCGTAGCGGTTCGAGTTCATCAACTATTTCGAGTCAGATGAATATCAGAACGCATAGTGTGATCACATACAGCTTGACTGAATATCTGGCCACCAGAGTCATCGTTCACCACCGCTCGTACCTCCTCCGGCGTCGCATCCGGTTTAACTAAACACATCGCAATCAACGATGACAGGCAAGAAACAGCCTCTACAAACACGACTTACCAATCTTGAACTGCCTCTCCATCCGTTGCTTGTACTTTTGTCGGTACTGTTGTTCGACCTGTTGATAGTTTTGGATTGCATCCACGAATTTGGATTTGAGGAAGGCCGTCTACGAAAATGCAGTCATCAGCATCGTCTTGCACCTCCCTATCCTGCTGCTGACCTGTTGTTTCCGAGCTTGACCGTCCCGTCCACCTCCAGGTTGCCTCTCCAATGCCTGAATGCGCCGTTTCAGTGTCGCGCTTAACGCACTCGTCTCGTCCACGAGCTCTGCCAACTGCGCCGCATTTCGTTGGGCAGCGGCATCGTCGGTGTTATTCAATGACCGTGAATGGAACTCGGCAATTCGTGCAACACTGGCGTTGAATGTCTTGAGACTGTCTTGAAGGGAAGAAATCTACAGGATATTGGACAACGAAGACACGAAAT
>JBBPLM010000009.1:100297-111588 GCA_038089795.1 Pulchroboletus neoregius | reverse complement strand
CGACTTCAATATTCACAACTTGGGTGAGGAATTATACTTACCTCGATCAGCATACCATTGTCGTCGCCCCAAGAAAGCGCCAACGTCGCGTTCAATTTTCTCGCCCACACCTGCGTCTAGTACAACACTGTGCAGCGGACGTTTCCTCCTTGGCTGACCAAATTGTTTCCACTCGATGCCCCATGCGGTACGAATGACAAGTTTACCTTCTTGACCTTTCAGAGCAAGATCCCGAGCTTCGGTAAGGAGTTGTGGAAAGAGGTATCTGTCCCGTGAGAGCGTTGTCAATGTTACCGTCTCCCATGGAGTGCCGGACATCAATTGCATTGAGCGCGTTTCACGTTCCCGTTTCATCTTCAGAATTGGTCAACGGACGGATCCAATATATTTACTCTTCAAAGAAGATCCAAATGACGAACCTGTATCCATGCTCCACGGTACTTGAACCAGTGGATCCCGGGGCCCGCTACGAGCCTGAATAATGCCGAGGAGCTTCCGTTACTTCTTTGTTCAAACGCCGTCTCGACACTCAATTGGTGACTACGCAGCCAGGAGTGCGCAGTACGTCTTTGTGGCATGCTCGCGTTGTGGGCCATCCACGTTAGAAACCATTCATATGCACGGTCTTTGTTGTTCATCTCGAGGGAAACGAGCATGCGGCGACGGAGCGCAGTCGAACCTAGGACGAGACCCTGACGAAGGGCTGTTAGCCCCACGCCAACTCCCTACGAAATGAATCCATGTGAATGTACAAAGGGGTCTTGTGCACGTTTCAATTACCATGAGCCCAAAACCTGCTTGGAAATAAGGGCTACACTTTTGAGTTTGTAAGCTTGAGTATCCTCGCCAAAAAAAAAAGCACACGACGCACTTGTCACCAAAGATGCTGACAAGTATAGAGCTGGGTGTGGTTTCTTGAGTTGGTACAGGGATGGGCGGGGGAATAGGTTGTTCGGACAATGGTGTCTGGGATACGGGTACGTTTGACATGTTGGTCAATGGACAAGACGCGCAAATGCATCCGGGTATCGCGTTGTGCCAATTTAGTAGCGCGTCTTAGTCGCGTCGCCCTCTTTTTTTTCTTCTCCTTGTTTTCGTGCCACCTTTGCCAGTATGGTCAAGCAGTCCTCCGTCAGCGACGCTTATGCTCTTCTTGGACTCGAGCAGGTAGAAAATTCCAGAGATCATCGTCGGCTAGCGCACCCCGTACTAAATTCATTCAATAGGGGGCGTCAATGGACCAGGTCCGATCCTCGTACAAACAGGTGAGTGGCCACCATCCGAATCAATGCATTTACGGAAAGAAACCTACAGTTGGCCCTCCGTACCCACCCAGACAAGAATCAGGGAAACGCAGAGGCGACTGCGCAGTTCCAGCGGGTTAGCGAAGCATATACCGTGCTTCAGTCACATCACACTCCCTCCAGGACGCGCCACTATTGCCCATGCGGTCATATGCATGAGAGTGATGACGAGTACGACGAGTATTTCGACGAGGATGACGAGGATGAATTCTACTATTACGATGAAGATTACGAATCTGACGAGGAACGTCTCAAGTTCTTCAGGTAGGAGCTGTGGCCTTGTCCTGTTGCAGCGCTTACCCCACATTCTGTTTGTCAGGTTCCTCTTCGAAGAGGTACTCAAGGGTCGCACTGGGCGCGGTTACGCTTATACACGTATGCACGCCATGTCTTGCTACGCTGATCTCGACTAACCTTTGATGTCTTCTATCACCCATAGGGGACCCACGTCGTCGTCGTCCTCAACAAGCCCACGAGACTCAGGAAGAATATGAAGCTCGACTAAAACATATGATGGAAGAGAGGGAACAAGCAGAAGCCCGCAGGGTCAAGCAGAAGACTGAACGTAAGGCGTTCGAAGCTCGCATGCGCGAAAACGGTGTGCAGAAAGCGTCCCCCAGATCACATGAAGTGCTCACGACTCAATCAGAACGTAAAGAGGCTGAGGAACGACAGAGGGTGAAAGCAGCTTCCAGGAAAGCAGAAGCCGAAAACCAGCGCAAAAAGGCCGCCGAGATGGCGCAGCTTCAGCAACAACGTGTTCAGTCCTTGCGATCGGCTACATTTGCTGCTGCACGTGCCGGAGAGGCTTCCAAAGTTAAGAAAGGTGTGTGGGAAGATGAAGTCGATCCTGCCGGCGGGGAAATCAAGATGGGTTGCGAGAATTACGTCGCAGCGCCTCCAGAAGACCCAATGGAGACGCTCTTGCATATTGCTGCGCAGAATGGTGATGCCGACTTGGTCGAATGGCTCGATACACACAGTGAGCCCATGCACTTTTAATGACCGTTGGGTCACAGCAAATCCTGACGTGTAAGCCTTAGGTGCTGATCCTGAAGAACGTAATTCGTTTGGACTATCGGCGTTTCACGTCGCTTTACAGCATAGCCATATTCAGATTCTCAAACATTTCTTCGGGTCATATGACCCAAAGCAAGAGGATCATAATCCCATCTATGACCTTCCGCCTCCCAAGTCACTTCTTTCTATTGCACTCGCCTCCGCCGAACCTGAAGTGGTGTGGATGATTCTCGATAGGGGCCTTGCGACGACCCAAGACATTGGTAACGCTTGGACGGAGGTCACGTCCCTCGAAGGCAAGCGGGCGTTGTTGAAGAAGATAGGTAACGATAATGTGAAGTATACGGAGATCCAAAATCTTTTGATGGGTTACGGAGGATTCACGCCCCCACCCACTCCCAAAGTACCCACCCAGAGAAGTCCTCCGGCCAACAAAGGCCACCCTTTGAACGGATCCCCGAGTTCCCGAGAAGGTTTCCATCCTAAAGGACGGGGAACTCATCGTTCCAAAATGAACACACAGGCACCTGGTTCGTCGGACGAGACTATGCAGAATGGTGTCACTGATTCATCCTGGCAACCACCTGAAAATGGAGAACGTGGCAAGACTCGAGGTTGTGGTCGTGGTCGTGGTCGCGGTCGAGGCCGTGGCCGTGTTCGCGCAGACTAAGTCACATTCGACCATGGATGCATGATCCCCCCCACGTTGCATTGTATTACTCTTGTTAATTCTTGTTGTGGCCACATCATCCCGTCACTATGCCACATACCTTTCCATCATGGTCCACGCATGCCTACCTACCTAATGCAGCACACTTGTCTGTCAGTACAGTTTTGTAATATATCACAATCTCGCTACTCTACGTATGTGCATGTGAATGACGATCAATGCTGTAATATAATGGTATCAGAAGACTCTTGCAAATCTGAGCGGTCCTTGAACACGCTTATGATGCTGCTGGTGACCTACTTGCAGGAAACCTAATGCACATAACCAACGTAGTGTGACTGATGACACATCAGTGATCTGTCATGTCTCGAGAGTCTAAGTTGGTATCTTGTATTCGAGAAAGAGATGAGTTGTTGTCGATGAGATGGAGTAGTGATGCGTATCACCAACTGTGCGGCGACGAGGGCGTGCTTTGTTTACTTGTGTTTAATTCAGAAGCTCTTGCGGCACAATGACAAATAAACCCTTCAACCTTCGACCACCAGCTTGAGCACCTGAAGAGTTTATAAAATTTTGTCAACATGGGACGTCTCGCCGAAATGCAGAGGAAGCTCTTGGAGGTATGTGTCTCGCGGGAATGTACACACAGTCATAACGCCCTTGCAGCAAATGATGGGTCCAGAAGCCATGGGCGTTGCCAATGCAAATTTGGTATGGTCCGACGAAAAGGTTTGCCGGAACTTTCTGTGTGGGACATGTCCACATGCGTTGTTCACGAATACCGTGCGTATCCCCGTTTCAATAGTGAATGGCACAAAGTAACAGCTACGATGTAGAAAATGGACCTGGGGGCATGTCCGAAATCTCACACGGAACGGTTGAAGACCGAATTCCTTCAAGCGCGTGAGGCGGGTCCAAACGACCCCGTTTTCGCACGATTTCAAATGGAATATGAGTCGAACATCTTTGCCTTTGTTGATGAGTGTGACAGGCGAATCAGGGCTGCGCACCGCAGACTTGAAAAGACGCCTGAAGAGAATGCGAAAACGACGAATTTAATGAGGGAGATTGCAGAGATTGAGTTGGCAATTCAGGGTGGCACGGAGAAGATCGAGACCCTGGGTGGGTGACATTGGTGGTTGGATAAGAGAGGAAACTGACTTTATATTTCACACAGGTGAACAAGGCAAGGTAGAGGAGTCAATGCGGGAAATGGCGGCCATTGAGGCGTTGAAGAGCGAAAAGTCGGAAAAGGAGGTTAGTCATGGCGTGTTCTGTGTAGACGTGGTGGATGTTGACGGTTTTTTGTGGGTGGGTAGCGAGAGCTTCAACAACTGACGGACACGTCTGGGGCGTCTGGACATCAAAAACTCCGTGTTTGTGATGTTTGCGGTGCATATCTATCCGTGTTGGATTCCGATCGCCGGTTGGCAGATCACTTTGGAGGCAAGGTATGGTGTATGAACGAAGGCGATGATTTGAAAGTGATGTCACGTGTTGATAGATGCATTTGGGCTACCATGAGCTGCGCAACATGCTTTCCAAATTTCGGGAAGACCGAGAGAAGCGCAAGATGGTGCCGCCGACTTCCGGGACGCCTTCAGGAGGGGGAGGGGGTGGGACAGCACGAACAGGAAGTGAACGTGTGGAACACCGGTCTTCACGTGACGATCGGGACCGGGAACGTGACAGAGGATATGAGAGGCACGGTTCTTCGCGATATGAGTGAGTTGTTTGGCTGTTGTGGAGTGTTTGAGGTACTCAGGGTGAAATATGTGAGCAGTGATCGACGAAGAGATCGAGATCGGTCGAGATCACCCGGACGCGGTAGACGATTCTAAAGATGGGGATGGGATGGGGATGCGAGGGCACAAGGCATACAGCGCGAAAAGGGTGAGGCTGCGGGAGAGTTGAGAGCTATAATAATACTAAAAATATGTGTAGATCCAACTCGACTAGGTGTAGAGGTTTAAAGATTACGTAATATTTATTGTGATATGAAATCACTAGATTAGGAAAAAGGGCCGGGCAAAGTTGATTGGGAAAATGTTTTCAATTTTGATGCTTGATTTTGTGCCTGTGACAGAATTTATGTGACCAATTTCAAAACCTGCAGGCGACGAAGTTGCATGTACTCCTCCTCCTCCTCCTCCTCCTCCCCCCTCCTCCTCGTTCTTTCTTGTACTCGTCTCATGTCCCTTTCAGATCAAAAGGACTTAAATGCTCGAATGGACACAAGCCCAATTCATTCCCCCTCTGCCCCTTCCTTTTCTTCTTCCGACACTCTCCTCCATACAACCACAAACCCTCTCTTTCACGATCCCCCGGACCCGTCCCCCATCTCAAAAATGGACCCCTCTTTCATGTCCGATTTCCCCTCCGTCAACTTCACCGCACCCCCTCAGCTACTCTCCACACAATCCTCGACCACCTCTCCATCCACCTCACAGTCACCCGCCCTCTTCGCCGTCCCCCACACGTTCCCATTGTCTTCCGCACCCGTCATCTCCTCCGCCACAACCTCAATGTCATTGTCTACCCCCGTCTCCGCAGTCGATTCCACTTCCACCACTTTGCTTAACTCCGCCTCCGAGCTGGCCTTTCCCCCCCTCAGTGGCGCCCCTTCCTCGGTCCACGATCCAGGTTTCCCTTTTCCTCACCCGGACCTCGTCGATCCCCGCTTGGACGTCAAAGACGGCTCTCCAGACTCTCTCAACGACCCACACCTCATGGTCGTCGGTGATATGTTGAGCAAGTAAGTACGACGTGGAATGCTATCAGTGATAAGAACACTCGCTCAGATTGCCCTACCACCCAGCATTGCCAAAACAGCCCAGTCTGCGAGCACCGCTTGTTCCATGGGCCAGGGTCTGGAGGCAAATGCTCGCATCGACGAGCTCAAGAAGACCATCGCCCTAGTTTCCGATCTCTTCGCTGCCACACGGATAACAGACCCACCTCCGACCTCCAGGAAATCGTCCCCCCAGCGCTTTTCGACCATTTCCGGTCTCTCAATACCCGGCTCCGCCGCCGGAATGTCTCCCCCAATCCGTCTCCCGGCAGTCACCGTCGTACAGGACACCGGACAGGCTCTCTTACATTTTTCTTCCGGTCGTGCAGACCTGAATGCAGTAGACTCACAATGTACATCAGATACCTCCGATTTGTCCCGTAAACGTTGTGCATCATCCACGGCAGGTGATCGCGTCATCAAAGCTCTCAAAATGGAACCCCAGGAGGATCATCTTCACATCATGCCTCAGCCAACGGCGTCCTCATCCTTTCCACCGACGACCGTTGCCTCGATGGTTCCGTTCACCCCACCCAACCTTCCTGCCGAGCCTGCTTCACGCCCACCGAGCTCCGCTGGTTTGCCGCACAGCACTTTCAACGACCTTTCTCATCGACCGACGACACCATCTGTACCAGGAATAGGATTCACCTCAGCGCCTACGACCTCTGCAGACTTCATTTCCTCCTCTCCGTTGTCAACGGCTGTCGTTCATCAAGGTCATTTTCCCCCTCCAGTTCGAACTTCGTGGTCGGACGGAACTCCAACCATACCGCCAAGGACTCATCAACACTCACTCTCGGGAAGTTCCCTCACAAGTGGCATTAGTTTTCAATCTATACCCAGCACAAGTACAGGGTTACCCCCTTTGCCATTCTCGTTAACTGGAACATTTACTACCGCATCTTCTCAGTTGCGTCCAATCACGGTAGGAGGAGCGGGCATCAGTCCACCAATTGGCCGAGTATCACGATCAGGCTCATTTACAAATAACAACGCCTTTGCTTTTGGTCTACCTGAAGTACCCTCCGTCAATGGAGCGCTTGATTTTCTCCAGCCTTCCTTATCTACGCTGCCGACAAAACAGGCTGCCCACAGTCCCACATCGTCTCAGGAAGGGGAGAACGATTTCGATTCAGACGGTGGAGATTACTCGCAGTCACAGAGCCCCGAGTCATCGTCCGGAAATAACTCGAGAATCTCTACTCACGCCCAGGTATCACGACCTATTCATAACAACCGTCCGAATGTGTTGCTAACGCAAAAATCTACGGAGAACCTAACCACTTCGAATCATGCAAATGAGGTGCCGCAGGAGTACCGTGCGGAAGTAGATCGTATCTTTTTTGATTTTTTGAACAACGTTTGCTCAAATCGTAAGCATATATGCGAATCATTTCCCACTTGGCTCACCACGTTTGCAGTGGAAGCGACAGATGCTAAAGGGGAGCCGATACACCAAACCTTGATGGCTAAAAAGATGCAACGTTTAGATGAATCTCCTGACTTTCGCCCATTCAAATTCCGGATACAAGCATTCACCAACGCATTCCTAGAAGAGGCAAGCTTACCAGGTTATTCAGATTTGAATGGATACTTCATTAACAGTGATTCAATAGCTCGCCCGGCAAGGCTACCCGGAAGATAAAATTCCCATGAAGAAGGTTCGCCTATCGCCAATATTGTCTCATATCGAATACTCACCATGAGATCCCCGCAGATTCGAACCTATCTTTGGAACCAACCGTACATCTCCCGTTTCAATGAAGAAGGGAAAAAGACGAAGTCGAAAGGTAACCACATCTGGAACATAGATGCCAAGAAACTCCCAGACGGAAGATGGACATTTAGACCCTTCCACCGTCGGGTTGCTGGATCGCCGCCGAGCGTAGCATATGTGGGGCTGCGATGGAGTTGGGCACCTCGTATCTGGGACCCACAAGCGTCGCGGGCAAACCTACAAGTCACTTATACTTCCCCCTCTCTTCCGTCATGGCTGTCATGGGAGGATGACGTTTTACAAGGAACACCGCCACCTGATGCAGAAAGTTGTGAGATCGCGGTGGTGGCCAGAGTAGGTCTCCATTCTCACACACGTTTTCAATTCTTGACGTCACTCGTAGTACGTGCAAGACGGCATCGAGGAGCAACTCATACAGAGTTTCCATCTCAGTATCGCCCCGGTCTCCACTCTGGATCGTTCTTCCCCCACTCCGAGACGAAGCTCCATGAACGGTGACATACACAAGACCAGGCGTATATCCAGCGAAATAAGTGCCCCCCAGTTAACGCCGCCTAGGTCAGTTCTCACTCATAATTTTCCCACCACCTCTGAAAAAACATCCTCTTAGATTGAGATCGGCGACAACGTCATCCATCGCTCCTCCGGTTGCCAGTCATGACGCCCAAGTCATGCAGGTACTGACAACAGCCGCTCAACGCGTTGCTCAGGAAGCTCAGTCTCAGGTTATCGCCTCAACGGCATCCAACGGGCATGTTTCAGAACTGCAAGCACTTGCGAAGCAACAGCATGTCCTCACGGTTACGGCACAAGCATTCGACCAAGAAGTATCTGGACAACGGTCGGACACACCACTTCAAACGAATGTCTTGGCGGTGGCTGCCCAGCAGGTCGTATTACAGGCGGCTCGACAAGTAGCGGCTGACCGATCGGCCGCTGTAGCCAACCAGATATCTGCCGGCTTACCACCACTCCCACCCGCAGCGAGCCAAGTCACTGTGAACGAGGTATCCGTGGCAACGCAGTCTGCCGTTGCACAAGCTGTCGAGATCACAGGCCCTTTATCCAGCGAAGTGGATGTGTTGATAACGGCGAGCTCGCTTCTCCAGCAACACATTTGCACCCCTGTAAGTCCCCCTATACCCGTACTTAATCCCACACAACGAATTGTGCCTGTGGATATTGTACGGCCCCGCTCAACAAGTTCCGCAGCATCACTGAGCTCGACGAATAACGTCGTTCCTTACCCTCCTGCCGTTCTTTTTCATGACTTCAATTCAATTGAATAAACTCACGTCACCCGGTGTCATATTGGTTTGGGATTCTTTCTTTCTTTGTTACTGATTGGGTTTCTTCTTTTGGTGGTTTGTCTCATCGATCATAGAATTACCGCATTTTTGTTCAAATCATCTCTCCATCCATCTACCTGTAAAAAAAAAAGAAGAAAAGAAAAATTACGTCGATTAAAGCACCATCTGTATTTGTATGAGATACCAAGGACAAACTACACTCTCAAGCCGCATCCACCTTTTTCCCGCACATGTCACAAAAGAGATTGTCGGACGGATTGTCATATGTGCAAACTGGACAGGGCTTGGCGGATTCATGCCCTTCGCCTTCGGAGCTTGTACCAGTGTCAGCAGAGAGGCTTGCGTAAGACGCGGATGCTGCCAGCAAGGTTCCGCCGAAACCCTTCTCCTCTTTTCGTCGTTTACTCGCACGCCCATCCGGACTATTTGAGAGGTTATCCTCGTTCTCAGCTTCCTCTCGAAGGTCCAGGGTGTCGTTCATTAAGATGCCCAGGGATTCGACTGTGACCGTGTTATCCTGCAATTCCTGACCCTTGTAAAACAGTCTCTGACAGATCGTCGGAATTTTGAGCGATTCATGCAGCTAACCCCCCAGAAAAACGGGATCAAAGATCGATCGATACACAAACGAGTAAATGAGAGACAGACCTGAACTTTGATGTCCTTGACGGTCGTTGACTTGGATATGCTCAGCCGCGTGTTCTCTCGTCTGTCCCTACCTTGACGGATGCGTTTAGACTGCCTCGTTCCACCAGTCGTCCGCGGTCCAGGCTCCTGTTTCGTGTGCTGGCTGCCGCGTTGTACACCCTCGTCGTGTTCACCGCCGGTAACAGGTTTCGAACTCAAGAGTCGCACGGTGATGTCGGTGAGGTTGTAATCCCGGCGCCTAGTCAATAAAATGGAACGTGCTGTCAGACGACAATATAAATGACGTATATAGCAAAGGCGGAAGCGCGCCCATCCAGCCCTGGGCTAATACGGAACTTGAGATGCGCCAACGTACCGTTTCAGACGACAATCGTGACAGACGGGCGTGTCGTGCACGAATTTCGTATCCATCACGCCCACAGAATCTTCCACGAATCTCTTCTCAACGGCCACCATGGGGCCACAATTGTACCTGTTGCGGCCTCGCGTCAGCATGAATGTTTTCGGCGGTCATTCAGACCAATGAGGTGCGATAGAACGAAACCTACAATCCCTGCAAGATACGCCATTCGCTCATTTGGATGAGTGCAACATCACTGTCCCAGTCGTTTGGCGCGTTAGGGTCGAATACCAACCGATCATGCTGGCAAAAGAGCGGTGATGTGTCGACTGTATCCGGACGGGGGATTTCGACTGGTCGGTTCAGCCACTTCCGCCACATACGAACAAAGTCAGCTGGGAGGACAGCACATGGAACGTTCTCGAGTAAAAGGGTGTTTCCTATTAATGCGTTATCGTGCATGTGCCGTAATCGGGCCTGCCGGGCGTGAACAATGAACTCATAAAATGGAAGAAACATTCCAAGTGATGCCATGCTTACCTTTTCATCTTCTGCTTTTTTGCGTAGCTCGCGCTTATCTTCTTTCGAGCTATGAATGTAAGCCTCGCAAATTGCACAGGGCTCTTCGTTGGTCGATAGTGGTACCCATTCGGGGAACAACTTCTTGAGGGTCTCACATGCCTGATCAGAAAAAGGCGCTTGTCAACGCCCCGCAGTCGATTTCTATTTTAAGCGACCCCGCTGCTTACCTGAGAGGATATACTTCGACGGGCAGTTGACACGAGTGATAACTGATCATGTTCACAACGCACATGACCACGAAACTCCGCAGAATCGGGAGGTGGATCGCCATGCAGCGGAACATGCATCTTTGGCTTCTGAACTCTCCAGCCTATGCATGTCACACGGGCGGGTGAATGTAACCATGAGTGGCATAAACGGATGGTGACCAAATGGGTGGGAATACCTTTGAGCCAAGCTTTGGAAATCCAGTATCCAGACTCCCCTTGCTGCACATCGCATACTTCATCGAACTGAGCAACTAAACGAGGATGCTCGATCTGGTAAAGTCGCTCTGTGAAAACGAAGATGAGCTGGCAACGTTGGAATATGGCTACGCAACTCACCTGTGAAAGACTCCTTGACACAAATTTCACAGACTTCGTGTGGACTACGCACAGGACCGATATCCTCACGAAGACTTAGCTTCTCGTACGCTTTCTGGAAGCGGATTCTCAGTAAATTAACAACAAACAACGAGGGTTCTCACTTACTCTCGACATGCGCTTCATGTTGCTGGCCTTGTGCGGATTGAGCCTACCATGGCCGCAAAGGATGTCGGGGGTTGGTAATACTTCAACCTCGCCATCTCCTGAAGCAGATTGGGAGCGCGACTTGTGCTCCTCGGGCTTCACGAACGGTTTTGCCAACCAATTCTCGAGCGCTTGCCTACTCACCACTACGACA
>JBBPLM010000009.1:74687-87121 GCA_038089795.1 Pulchroboletus neoregius | reverse complement strand
GGTTAGTCGTCGTGGCGGTGGGCACCTTGTGATTGACGATGATCTGCTCGCCGGCTTGGAGACCCAAACTCGAGAGCGGCAGTTCTGGCACAAGGGTCAACGTTCGTGGAGGGTACCCCGATCTGACTGGGTCAAAGGTCTATCGTACGCATACGAGGTGTGATACGGGGTACAAGCTCACTTTCTTGTTGTGAAGGGGATATTTCGGACAGCGTGAATATCTGCTGTTGGAGATCTTGCACGGTGAGTGCATCGAGATCAAGTTGGAGGGTCGCGATGCCCTTTGGATGGCGTAGACGGACTGGGGCCATCTTCACTCTCTTGAAGTTCGTTGCAAGGGTAAAGCACGACGAATATGTGCATTGCGTCACCTCGGCTATTGCCATATAGAGACATGTACTCCTTACGCCGCAATGGGCTGCGCAGGGACCTCCTGGGCAGGTTCCTGTCCCTGCCCAGGTATCTGGGTAGGTACCTTGGCCTCTGACAACCTGTCCACAGCAGTCCGTCCAGCAGCCTCCGCTTTCTCCCTCTCAGCCTCCTTCACAAGCTCGTTCAGCTCGTCCTCCAGTTCCGCATCATCAACCTGGCCCGCTTCCGCCGAAGCAATATCCCCTCCAATCTTGATCGCTTCGTCGACTTCGCGTGCATTGGCATTCGCAGCTGCCAACGCGTCCATCGTCTCGTCAATCTTCTCACGACGTAGGGATGGGTGACTGAGAATCGCCTGCAGCGTAGCCGTAGATTTTTCATATGTTTTCATGATCTAGTCATCATGAGTACACCTCTGATCACTAATACAAATGACATTCTTACCTCGATATCACCCGCTGCCGTCTCGACGCTCATCAAGGTTGCTTCCAGATTCTGTAGAGCACCCAGTTGCTTGGTCAGCACATCCTCCAAGCTCTTCTTGAAACGAAGGTGCCCAAGTGCGATGGACTTTTGTTGTTGTCGCAGAGCTGTCGAAATGCGCTTGGTGGTCCTGTTCATGCATTGAGTGAATAACCTCGACGGGAAAACAAATAAGACTTCTCACTCGTCCATCTTGCCATGCAAGCGGTCAACCTGATCCTGCAGGTTCGCAACAGCGGTCTTGAGCTCCAGAATGCCTCTATCGATAGCAGTCACTTCTCGGTCATGGTCATCCGTTACGAACTTGACCACCTAAGAAAAGTATCGTCAATACCTCCTGGCGTAGCAGAGAGCCGAAAAGACGTACATCCTCGTCCTGCACCAAGACCCTTCTGTCCCTCTCCAGGTATCTCAACAACACTCTGATGTCCGTCTCGCTCGATGATACGCCAGGGAGGAGTCTGGAACCAAACGCCTTTCGAAAGGTCGCCACGGTGTAGAGCCTATCCGCAAGACACAGTCCGCCCAAAGACGCATCCACAGCATCAGCAGCGCGCTCGACCAGTTTGAGCACAACATGCTCTCCGTCTACCCTCTTCCACATCTCTACCTCGCTATATGCGTCCTCCGACCGGACAATATCCAGCTGCTCCATCGCCCACCAGAGCGGTTTCCCAACCAGGAACGAGGCGATCCGGTAGGGCAACCAGCCAGGATCATACACGCTCTGCTGTGACGTCAAAAACTGCGTCAATGGGACGAGCGCACGACTGCGTTGTAGTTCGGCCTTTACTAGTACGTTGCTGTCAGAAGAAGACGAGAGAGGGAAAAAAAAGGGGGCACAGACGATGGTGGAGGCGAGTCCGAGTGGTTTCCCGACGCCGTCGTACCGAAGTCTGTCCACGATCGCTCGACGCGCGGTAAACACGAGCTTATTGCTCTGGCTCTCGAGCTCGATATCTTGAGTGTCGGTCTCTTTGCCCTTGTGAGGGCTCTGCCACCCACGAGAGACGAGTTCTTCCAGCGTCCGCTGCCACCAATCAACGTGTGCATGGTAGGACGTGGGGTTTGAATGTCTCTGCCGTGAAACATCAGAGTACAGCGATTGTAAGCGTGACTTTGATGTAGAGGCGTATGTAGAGCACGAGGAGAGTAGGTCAGAGTTCGAAGACATGACTGCAGGCGCCAACAACAAACGCGTCGGTTTTGTGTGGGCCACGTGCTCCGGATATCATCCTTGTAAATATCTCTCCATCCTCCGTCAACCAAGAGTAATTTACAACGATAACTTTACATCGACTAATCGTCCTCATAGATTGTTTCTCACCCTTTGCTCTTCGAGTCACTCGGATGGCCAGTTGCCGGGCTTTACAGGGAATCAATAACGAAAAACCTTATATGGGGAAGGACGTACGAAGTACCTCTGGTGCAGCTTCGCCCCTGTAGTGTCGATAAGTTCAATCTCTTCTGGAGAGAGCTCGGGTATGTTTTCAGTATCGAGGTATTCTCTGATACGTTCGGCTTTGGATGATGTGCTGCCGCAGATCATTCAGCACGTACTGAAATTTGAAACCGGATCGACTCACGTCACAACAAGTACGCCTTTCTGCTTCAGCCATTTCTGGAGCACCTGACCATCGGTCACAGGGGATCCCCGAGTGGTTTCCAGGCGTACGCGGATTTGTTCGATGACTGGGTCAAGGGGACCACCTTTGCCACGGGAAAGGGGTGATAGACCTCCATAGGAGGAAGTTACGATGCCATACTTTTCGTGAACTGCGAGGGTGGGTCCGAGAGCTTTCCATACATATGGGTGAGCTTCAACCTGTTCCAAGACCAATGAGAAACCGAATCGCCACTCTGAAAGAAAATATATATCTACCTGGTTTACAGCTGGGAGAATGGTGGCCACTTCGAGGATTTCCTTGAGGTGATCTGCCGTGAAGTTCGAGACACCAATAGACCTGGTTAAGCCTGCCTGCCTGGTTTCCTCCACGCCTTTCCAGACTTCCTTGAGCTTTCCTGCATGCTGCTTTGGAATGTGAACCAAGTACAGATCTACGTATGTCACTCCGAGCTTCTTCAAGGATTCCTCCAGCGCGCTTTTGGGAGTTTCACCCGATGCCAAGGGTCCTAGCTTCGTTGTGATGTACAATTCTGATCGTGGCTTTCCTGATGCGACGACCCCATCGCCCAGTGTGGCCTCGTTCTTGTAGAGCTGTGCTCCATCAAGGTGCGTGAACCCATTCTGGATGGCAACGGTAACGGCCTGTGCGGCGTCCTTGCCGAATAACGCGGTGCCTGTTCCATAGGCTATCCAAGGAACATTTTTTCCATCATTCAGAGACAGCGTAGAGACGGGCATTCTGTGGGATGGATAAAGGCGGGATTGGCTTATCAGCGGGTACAATCCTGCATAACTGCGCCGGCTTAAATACGAGCACCGCGAAGCCATCGCTCGTGATCCTTGTGCGATATCGCAGTTAATCTATTCGAGCTCATACCGGCGTTCCGTCCTTCCAAAGTTGGAGTGTTTCCCCTTCCCCGCTTGTAAAAATATGGCGTTCGCGAGATCGAAGCCTGCCCTAAAGTCACATTTTAACCCAGATAGTTCCCACGTACACTCTTTCTTCATCTTTTAACAACTTCCAGGCGCTGGTCTACCACATGCTCGATTGTCTTATGTCGTTGACAATCCTTCATCTCTCGGTGCCTCAGAAAAAGATTGCACGATGCACCCTTTGGCCGATCATCCTAGCTTCTTCCGTGGGTGCTGTCGGTCACCTGGTGTACCGACAGGATTTAGTATCTGTTGTCTCGCCCCGTAGCATTGCACTTACTGTAATGTATCTACATCAATTGCATCATCTTTTTCAGCCGTTACCGTGTGTTGACAGTCTCAAAGCTTGTCTTCGAACAAACCTGTATGAAGGCTAACTTTTTAAATTAGATCACAAAACCCAATGCAGAAGTGTATGTTCGTATGCGGTAGGGTATCCGCACACCATGATGCAAGCCGGCTGGTATGTACAAAACGAGTGTTATCGAGTTGATCTCGCTATGATTAGAAACCGTTAAGTCAGATGACATCTCGTGAATATTCGATGTCCAAAACGACTCGCATCTTTTTGCCCTTAAATTTCTGGGACGCCACTGTAGTACCCACTGGGCTGTACTGAAGGCGTGGAATAATTGACAGCGGGATTGTAGGCGTTGTTTGATGGTGCACTCGAAATCGTAGCAGGAGGGGGAGAAGCAGGGAATGTACTGGGATCAGACGGATCCTGGAATATTGTCAGAAACCGGTCTTCGTGAAGAATTCTTGAACTTACATAGAGCCTTGGTTGTACCATTTGGGGAGAGAAAGAAGTGGTCTCATTATAACCAGAAGAAGGAGGTGACATTAGGCCGGCAGTATATTGGGCCGATGGCGGGGTTTGAGAGCGTTTCCTTTTCATGAGGAAAAAGATGACAACTCCAGCGATCAGTGCAGCTCCGACCACACCACCGACCACACCTCCCGCGATAGCTCCGGTGTTTGAACTGCTACCCGAAGACGTGCTGCTAGAAGCTGATGGCAAAGCAGTAAGAGATACTGAAGCGCCAGTTGACGTCGGGACAAGTGAACCAGTGGATTGGGCGGAAGATGCCGTCGACTCGGGATTATCTGGGTGACGTGATGAGTGCTGCATGCGGCGGCCACGAAAATGATAACTTACCGCCGACAGACTCAGCAAGCGATGCATTGAACAGATCGCTTGTCTGGAAGAGAACACTCAGCACAGTGTCAGCAGATGTCCGATGAAAATTATGCCTACTGTCACGTCTTGAAACGCCCAATGTGGCACTGCAGTGCCGTCTGGGATACCCGGAGGGAAACTGTTGAGATCATAAACTCCTGGGAACTAGACAATGCGTGGCAACATACACTCCTGGATAGACAGTCGAGCAATTGAAGTCCCATACGCTCCAACTAACGGGTAAAGATGAGGACGGGTAAACGGCTTTCGGCGGGGGTAATTACCTGATAATTGTGCGATTCTGGCAGAGACCACAAGCACTTATGGTGTTGTACGTGACGGAGCTGCATTGACATGGATTTT
Organism: Pulchroboletus neoregius; assembly: GCA_038089795.1. NCBI lineage: Eukaryota > Fungi > Basidiomycota > Agaricomycetes > Boletales > Boletaceae > Pulchroboletus > Pulchroboletus neoregius. The sequence continues at coordinate 82,163 of JBBPLM010000009.1, read as the reverse complement.
GTTCGTCGGCATAAGGGCCAGTATAGTGAGTTCCATTCGGGAGAGCATCAACAGTAAATTCTGGCGGAAGATGAGGGCTCTGAAGGAGAGGTTGATATAAAAGGAAAGAAACGTACGGCCACCATTACACGCGCCTTGCAGATACGCCGAAACAAGACAAGGGTTCTGGTTCTTGCTGTTGTTCATCTAGTCATTGAACACTTTTAGAATGAAATACCCCGTCTAGGGTAGAGGGACTTACCCAATCGAACGAGGATATACAAACAGCATCTGAGGTTTGAGCGAGAACCCCTACGGGGCCCACGGAAAGCAAACCAGCGAGGAACGCGAGTGACAACCAGCCTGTACGTGGTGCCATGGTGAAGGAAAGGGAGGGAAAAGAAGCAAAGTTTCCGCGCCTTGACAGCCCTTATATTAAGTGAGAGGGCCTGCCAGGGTCCCTGGTGTCACGTTACAGCATCATGCGCATAATTGCTGTGCAAACGTGCACCGAGGATCTGAATCTAGATAATTGGGATAGAAGGGTAACGAGCTGAGACTGTGTAAATGTGAATACGCACGAACAAGAACGCACTTGGGACAGTGCAAGATCGAGGCGACGTCACGGATGCAAACGACGGCGTAGTCAGGTCCCGCCCTTAAACATATCCAAAAGGGGAAAGAGCGATGTCAGATTTGCCGTCGGATCGCCCACCGTGGAAAAGAATGAGCTAATAACTGTACAGTAGTTCTCCGCCACCGCATCCCTGCGAGCATCAACTATCCACCTCAACACTCCCCATGGCTCCCTCAACAACGTGAGTACCCGAATTCTGTAACGACTGCTTGACACTGAAAATAAAACCAAGCGTACCTTCGGTCACGGTCAGTGAAAAACCGATCTACACAACCGACGCGATCTGACTCCCATCGCAGGACATACAAGTTCCGGAGACCCTTCTCAAAAAGCGCAAGCAAAACGAAAAGGCTGTGGAAGAGCGCCTTGCTGCTGCTGCCGCTGCACGGAAGGTGCGTCCAAGGCTCCTTGAAAACGTTACTTTTACTTTCTTTCATGATGTATAACATTCAATAAATCGTGGCTAGTGGTTCATTCTACTGTGCTGCCTTAAATTAACCATCTTTCGGGACTGACTTTTCCATTTTAAATTTCCGTCCGTACATCTACTTGGTCAACTTAACACTCCACACAGGCGGCACACGCAAAACGCAAGGTCATCTTCAAGCGGGCGGAGTCTTACGTGAAGGAGTACCTCGCAAAGGAGCAGGAGGAAGTCCGGCTGAAGAGGGCTGCACGCGCGTCTGGCGATTTCTACGTCCCTGCTGAACCAAAAGTTTACTTCGTCGTCCGTATTCGTGGTATCAATGGAATCGCACCAAAACCCCGCAAGATTCTTCAACTACTTCGTCTCCTTCAAATCAACAACGGTGTATTCGTCAAGGTGACCAGGGCAACGCAACAGATGTTGCGGTTGGTGGAGCCTTTTGTCGCCTATGGGTTGGTTTTATTCCGACGCTATCGCGTTACTTTTGTTGATGGAAAGCGTCAGCGAGCCCAACCTCAAATCAATCCGAGAACTGATCTACAAGCGTGGATACGGCAAGGTCGACAAGCAACGCATTCCCCTTACTAACAACGCTATCATCGAGGAGAAGCTTGGCAAGTATGACATCCTCTGCATTGAGGACCTTGTCCACGAAATCGCCACTGCTGGACCAAACTTCAAGCAGGTCAGTACAATGACTGCTCAAATTGACCTTGTTCTCATTTCGTTCTGTGGTAGGCATCCAACTTCCTTTGGCCCTTCAAGCTCTCGAACCCTACTGGTGGCTGGAGGACACGGAAATTCAAGCACTTTGTCCAGGGTGGTGACTTTGGTGACCGAGAGTCCAACATCAACAAGCTCATCCGGCAAATGAACTAAGCGTACTACCCGGTCACGACTTGCGTTGTTGTAGAGGGGTGGGCACTGGACAGCTGTGCCGTGTAGTTGGGAGGATGTTCCACTGTATGAGGGTATGCCTGGCATGAATTCACATCAACTTGCACCCCTTCCGCCATGTATACACCTTGTGTCAAAAACGCGTATGAATTTTTATTTCCGTTCATCCAAGAACGCACGGACAACCCTGAGTGTATCGTCGTTGGCGTGAATGACCCCGCAGAAGACAGCTCCGGACGACAATGCGCCAGTACGACGGGTCAATAACATCTTGCGGAATCTTAGGTTTGGATTTGGTCGTCCTTCACTGCTTGGATATTTCTCACAGAACCCACCATTCACAGAGGCGAGCACTTTAGACACACACGGAACGTACAGGGCAAGCCAGTATCCAGTAGCGCACTCTCGTCTCATGCCCATAACCAACCTACACTACCGTTCAATCTCATATACCCCACACAAGCCCCAGAAACCAGTCGTTCCTGGATCCCCGGACCCAGCCCGCCCAGGAGCTGGCGATCACCCACAGCATCATCAAGCTCATCCTCATCCATACCCACCGAGGTCAAGAATAACGTCGATGAGGTCGCTACCAACACCCCCGCATGGCGAGAACGCGCGCTCTCCCTTTTCTTCTCGCCCGACGTCACACCTTCATTGTCATCCAACAACCCTCCTCGTTCTCGCCCGATCTACCCCGATCCTAGCCCGATCCCACAGTTGACGCTGCTCTGTCTCCAGCTCATCCGAGCGACGTGCCCAGGACCAGACCTCGCCGACGTCGTCCCTTTTATCCCACCTCACCTCCGCCGTGCCCTCGTTCGCTACACCGCGATCCACGCACCACTATCCCAGATCGAGCTCGATGCGCTCTGTGGAGGAACCGCCCACGTCGATACAGAGCGCATCGTCGTCGGACCGTACAATACCACCCACCTGCGTTCGGAACGCATACACCGTGACAGCGTAGCCAACGCATCGTGGGACGCCGACAGCATGCACACACAAGACGACGAACCGCTCGCGCTGTGTTCGCTCGCTATCCTCTCGAGTCCTCTGAGCGCCGCCACCATGCTTGCGTTCCCGCCGACGATCACACATCTCGCACTGATCAATATACCGCATCGAATCCCGTTGCCACGGTTGCCGACGATCTGTCCACTTGTCGTCCTCTTGGACTTGTCCTACAATGCGTGGTTGCACGCTTTCGGGCCCAGGGGACCGCCGTTGCTGGAGGAAGTAGAATGGGGCAAATTGCGAAGATTAGAGGTACTTGGACTAAGAGAGTGTCCGGTCACTCCGAAGCTGCTGCTCGAGCTGAATAGAGGCCGATGGGAGGACGTCAAAATCATCCAATAGATGGGTATATGTGGTCAATGACGAATTCGCGACTCCCCATCGTTATCCACTCGGACAGAACCATGGACAACTTGGAAGGCATGATATTAGCTTTTCGCTTTTACAGAATGAGTAATGTAACACTATATCCGGGATACAAATGCGTACGGCTTGGACGATGCTAACGTTTAACAATGGTCATGTGATGGAACAACAATCGATTATTGGAGAGTGACAAGAACCAGCGTGTCAGAAAAGTAAAGACAGTGGGACGAAATCATGTCCTTGTGCCCAAGAAGAGTTGCAAGTCGAAAGGTCGAGCCTATCGTTGGCCTGTGTCAAGGCCAAGTTTCGGTCAAAACACAGACAAAACTCACATCGTGGGAAGGCTCTTTCTCGGATTCGCCGCTACCTTGCGGGCCCGTGCTGAGGGGGAGAGAAATCCCACTCAGTCGGTGAGTAGCGGGGACTTTGACCCGTAGCTCGTGTAACATGGCCCATAAACAATGCGTATATCGGACCGCGAGTTCCAGATACGAGACTGACGGCATATTGGTATGGTCTGCAAACACGCAGGTCATTCAGAGTGCGTCGACGTGCACGGCATGTAAAACGACAAACGTAATATAGCACCGTTGATCTGCTCCGCGACGCGATCGCGTCTTTCTTGGTGTAGATATTTCGCCATCGGACTATTTTCTGGAACGGTGTATGCGAGCAGCCCTCCGACGTTTGAGAGTTCCTTGAGATAGATGACGCGGTCTTCCGACTTTCGGAGGGCATTGACGGTCGCATATAGCTTCTGTACACAAATCAACAGTTCGGATTGGTGGTTTTCTTCGTCCTTTGGGTTACGCCTTATGGTAGATGCCGCGACCATCGCAACGTCCGAGTCCGGGGAGGCAGGACTCTCCGTGCTCCGCGCTGGCGAAGTATACACGAGGGGGACTGTACGACACGCCTCGATGAATCCCAGGATGCGGAGATTGAGCGAGAGATGAGTCGGGTTTACAGTTTCCGCAATATACTCAATCCGTGACGGATTCACGTTCTCGTCTGTGATCTCCATCTCGTCGTCACCTTCGTCCTCTGCGAGTACTTTGGGGAAATGTCGGTTCAGGAGGTCTGTCGCCTCCTGGACGTTTCCCGAGAGGATCTCGAGTTGAATGCCTGTGTGAAAAAGAAGAGGCGCGAACTGTTATACGAGAATATTCAATTGGTTTCGAGTTTCACGACGTACGTTGTCGTAGGAGGATATTCCTGACTACCTCGGCACTCAGCTCTACCGACGAAACGGTACCCAACCCATCTTGCGCGATGGTTCGGTCACAGATCTCGTCGCCGTCCTTGTCGAGGTGCCCAACAGCACTGTCCTTTACAAACGCCTCTGCAGTCTTGAGGTAACAGTTGTGAGATAGGTAATTGAAGACGAGGTTACGCTGCAATGTGAGGGATCATCCATCGGAGGCCAAGAGTAGACAACGGAATGACCATACGAGCTGGTCTGGGTACGGTTCAGCGAGAGTTTGGTTGCTCGCGGGGTCTGCGCTTCCGTCGCCAGATTGTCTCCCTTTGCTGGTCACGGTGGGCATCGTCTGGTAGACGAGGATGGGACAAAAACAAGTCGTGGAGGGGCTCGATGGCTAACCCGGTGGCACGTGCCCTTTTTACATTTAGCCATCTAGCGATAGAACAATTTAACAAGGATTATCGACCGGACCAGTGTCACGATTTACAGCAGATCACCGTATAGCCGCTCGCCCGCTTCAACTCCGGCTCTGCGAACATGGCGTAGTAATACTGCCCGCACGAGCACGCGTCGCCGCAAGCGTATCTCCTCGCAGCAACCCAGCCGTCTCTTCCGCAAGTGCCGCACTCCGTACAAGAGAATTCCCTCGACTTCGAATAAAGCTCCTTCGGGGATGCTTGCCTTTGTAGATGAATGACTGGGACACGATGGTGATATCGAAAAAAAAGGTCCCACCACTACCAAGTAGATAGCTACTCAAAAGGGGAAAAGGTGTGAGCAAAAGGAAGCGATGAGCTCGAATGGGAAGTACGCACGGGAGGCTCTCACGGTAGAATTCAGTCGATGCAGGTGGTGGGAGAAGGGCTTCACGAGATGTGACTATTGACAGCACATAGAAGAAGTTGCCGAGAAAAGCAAAGACGAAAAGATACATCGAAAGGCCCTATCATGACACGGATCAGAATCAGTCATCCTGAACGAGGAATGAATTGCTGTACCTCAACAGACTTCCTGACGTACTAGAGATACCGTCAGTGTTATAGCGAACGACTCTGAAGCTCATGTACGACTCACATTCTTCCATATTTGCGGTAGTCGTGATGTCAGATAAAGCGTGGTACACAGCCAAGCAAATATACGTCCTATGATGCGATCGTAAGACATGTCTTCGTCGGTCTGTCGTTGCTGGTTAAACAGAGTGTCATTCGGGAGCGCAGGTAGTTCCACGTCGACAGAGGAAGGCGGCGAGTCCGTAAGGTGATTAGGCAGATTTTCCACGACAGGCAATCCAGTCACCGGCGAAAGATCCAGGTTAGAGGCTGACACGAGTACCGCCCCAGTCTTCAGTCCTCTTCCAACCACTGGTGGTGAACTGCCCACATATCTTCCAACGCCAAAGAGCATACCCATCCCGAGCATAACCATCCCGAGACTCCTCCGGCTAGCTTTTGAAGCGTTCCTCCTCTCTGCTTCGACCACCTGGTCCTCGGGTAGATCTTCTGCTTCTGCTTCACGTCGCAGCGGCCTCCCTCTCGCGAGTAGCGCAGCTGCAGACACAGGCGCGTGACGGAGCGTCGTCGGTACTACAGGCGACACGTGACGTCTCGAAGCTGGTGGATGTTCATGCCTCTCCTGGCTCCATGACACTCTCTTCCTCTGTCCGCTCTCGGAAAGAGAGCTTTCCGAAAGTGCAGAGAGCACAGCGTCGCTTACCTCGTCCTGAGGTTCTACGGACGGGTATGGGGCAATGGAGTGCTCATTGACGGAAGGTTCCCGACCAAGTTTCCTTGGACGACGGTGTTCTGGATGGGTATCTGAATAGGCGGCGAGCGCGGCTGCTGTGGCTATGCTGCCCGCTGTAGCGGATATGGTGCGGTAATGCGATGCATCGATGGATAGTCGCCGAGCAGAGGATGTAGTACGGGAACGCGTGCGCGGATAGGTAATGGGGGGAATTTTAGGACCACCGCCAAAGTAAAAGTACTGCCATAGCAGACAGCAGTCTACTAAACAAAAATACGTCGCGAGATATGTCTATCCGAATAATCACCATCGATGAGGATGTTTGGGGGACTAGGCTCACCTGGAAGGGCAACTGATGTGTGAGAATGCACCCAATCAAGTTGGAAGCATCCCCTGCGAAGACAAGTCAACTCGGCAAGCATGATGGTGCAATTATGGCGTACCGAGCATCCAGTTGAACAGGAAGGGAAGCGCAAGACTTTCGCAAGATTGCTGCTTTATGTTCTCTAAAATTTGTCTTGGGGACCGCGTGAGGGTATCAGATAACGTTCTCAGCGAATGTTATGTGAACTCACGGGAACTGCGCACCCAGCCAACAGCATATTGAAGTATAGCCGAGGACGTCGCTGAAGGACTTGACGACAAACATTATTAGGGTGTGTCGGGCGTGAGCAGAACTGGACAATACGGGAGGATATCAGTGCGGGGTATGTTTACACTGTTGTCCAAGTGAGGGTACTTGAACCCAACTACTATGTCTAGTGTAAGTTAGCGGGAATGTTAACCCGAGTCCTCCATTTTCGGCTCATGTCCGAGCCCTGCCACCGGATGCTTTATGATAACTTTGACTACTACCCTACTCACTCATTGAATCCCACTTGGGATGACTTGGGACAGGAACCCATGCCCGCTAGTTCCCGCATGGAACAAGAGGGACTCGAAACCTGCTGGCCTGTGGGAGGACACCTTATCTATGTCCTCCTTCTCCCCACTCGCCACGCAACGTCACTGTCTTGTTCACTCCTTCTGTGTAGTAGTTCACCTAATGGCCTTGGAAGGGCGGCGTTCTCGAGGTAGCGGTTAAGCCCGGGAGCTTTCGCTGGCTCGAAACCACACGGCCTATGTTGCCCCTGTCCATGTGCGTACTGTGCACGGCTCTAACCTTCGGAGAGGGGCGCCTGACCGGCGCGACAAACAGGATCGACG
>JBBPLM010000009.1:27863-39910 GCA_038089795.1 Pulchroboletus neoregius | reverse complement strand
TGGGAGCTTGGTCAAATTCGCCAGAACCGTCAGATTCCTGAGAACGCTGCCGTCATCCGAAGAACTCTCATCTTCCCCTCGGAGTTTCGAAGTTCCAAGGTAGACCTGAGTCAGATGAACCGAAAAGCATTAATGCGGCGGCACCGCCGCTCGGGTAGCGCGACTTCTGCTCAGTCAGCCCGTTCTGTGCATGACCGGGCACCGACGCCTCCACCACCGAAATCTAACGGTGGCCGCCGTTTCTCTAGCGAGAGATCGCCTCCAGTCCCTGGAGTGGCGACCTCTATTGGTGCTCAGGCCGAGGCGCTCCTTCGAACGCCTCCCTCGAACGCTGTGGCTGAGAAATCAACTTCCGCGTATGATTCCCTGTGGGTAAAAATTTTCCCCGTCAAACCGTGTCTGAATCTTTATTTGACCAGCTATGATATGTACTCTGGTGAGAGCAGACATACAAGTGCCGCCGTTGACGATACGGGAACGGAGCGCGACCCTGATGGGACAGCCATTCCGGAGGGTCCCGCAGTCGAAGTGATCGAAATGGCGAATGGCGAGACTATCTGGTAAATCCTCGTACATGCTGGGCTTTATCTTGATTGATTTTTGTTCCTAGGCAGATCGTCAACGGCTTGAGAGACGAGGATATCGATTCCTTGTACCCTAGCAGGACCAGCATAGGGTCGGATCATTCGACGCGCGAGAATGGTGACGGTGTACAGTTGGTCGTCAAGGAACACGCCAGGTCGACATCAAAAGCTAGCAGTTCTTCGATCAAATCCCGTAAAAGATCTTCTCAGAGCAAGCACCGCCCTGAAACCAAGGCAAGTCACTGTCTCTGTCAAAATGGTGCTGCAAATTGATGTCCTGCGACCTAGGTTTTTTTTAGTACTTCCGCACAAATTGGACGCCTTATCGAAGGCCTTTCTCAAGGGATGGACGCCGGGTCGTTCAACTTTATCCTGAATCAACCTCCTGATCAATCTGCTGCGAGTTCCTTCCACTCTGACCCCGATATGCAATGGACTGTTGAAGAAAGATTGGAACATATGCTTGGCGCTCTCGGAAATTCCTGATTGCTGAATTTATTGTGGACATTTTCCCTCCTTTGTGGTTTTTCTATTGCATTCGTTTCCTGGATTGCTGGTTTCATTCACACATCGTCGCCTTTGCTATACCCGTATTCATACAAACTATGAGATATAAATAAGCAGGTATTATCGCTATCACATTCCTTGCTGGTATTGTATTATTCCAAATTCCAATCCAGCCAGCGGTTGAGATTCAGTGCGAGAAGGACTTCAAGCAGAAATAGCCCATCAGTGAAGTTGTACTCCAAGGTACCATGGGAGGGGCCGATGGGCGTTGCCTGGGCGAACTGGCAGTACACAGCAATCGGTGGGGTGTTGGGATTCGCGTACAACTAAAACACGAGGGGGATTAATCCTCCCCAAGTGGGGTAATAAAAAACGATGGATACGTACCTCGTAAGATTTTGGATCGCGATAAGAGCGCTGCCATTCATAGAACCGGCCATCGGCTGCCTGGAAGCGGCGGGCGCTAGGTGGAACAAACAAGAAGAAAAAAATTGGGTCAGCAACATGCCCTGGCGTTCGCTTGGCAATCAATTTACTTGGGGCAGGAACCAGGAAGGACGAGGTGCTCCATCGGGAATTCCCTATCACCGATGGTGACGACACCGAGCTGATCCCCGTTCGCGTCCCAGTCGAACGCAGCGACGGGACGTCTGTTACTGGAAATCTGGGGAGAAAAAAAAGCGAGGGGCCGCGTCAGCATCGACGGCACGACGGGCACTGTCGTTATACGTCGAGGAGACAGAGGAACACACGTACCGTCGTACGCGTCAAGCATGGGGACACCATGGCGGTCTCAAACTCGAAAAAGACCGGCTTTGTGTCTTCCCCGATGACGATGCACCCGTCACGGGGGTCGTCTCTGCCAGTGAAGAAAATCTCAAACTCGAAGGAGGACATGATGAGGAGGGCTGTTTGTCTAAACCCATGGCAGGATGCAGGGCCTTCATATACGAAAAAAAATCTGCTTGAGCTGCGGCTCAGGTTGTCGCACTCGGCGTGATCTCAGAGAGTGCCGGTCCACGGATAGAAAATACCTAATTGATCGTGTTTGGGAGGGATGTACCGATTGAGCAAATGTTTCAAGATCTACTCAAAAGCATCCGAAAAAGTAATGTGGTCAGGCATGCTGCAGGTTCCGCTTCGACGAGGCCATCAATGTCAAACGGCACAGCTAAAAAGGTTAACTAGTACTTCCCGAGAGCTTTCCGACTCTGGTATACGCGATGGCACCGAATATAGAACGATCGAATGGCCAGTAAAATCACTTGTTTTTGCACGGTTTTACGCACAGCTCCGAGGTGGCAAGAAAAAAAAAAAAGCGAGTGGTTTGACGTAATATGTATTTCCAAAAAAGTAAATATCGGTTTATGAGTTGACCTTCCAGAGGGGCCGCTTTCGCATTTTTCGAGTGACATGAACAGCACTTCCGCTCATGTGACCTCCACCAAACGCAAGCACTACTGTCTCCTCTGATCCATGCCCTCGCGCAATACCCCTTTTCCTCAGCTCTATAGCATCCTTTGCGAACTTAAAGCGACATTGATCCGAACCTGTGATGTGGGTCAAGGACTGCGAACGACCGTGAGCAACACGAACACGCACCAATTTGGAAGGTAGGCGATTCCACAGCCGCCTTAAACATGTCAAAGGGTGCGAGAGAAAATATTTGCAATAAGGTCCCGCGACCAGAGTGCGCCTGTGACGAGCCTGATTCAGATCCTGCGGAAGAATATACTTCCAAGGTGTTGGGAAGTGTAGCCACGAGGAAATGAAAGACATCTTCTCGTAGTCTGCCAGCGTATCGTCCAAACACAGATGTCGAATGTGGCTGGGGGGTGAGTGAACCGCCCGGTGTCAACGGGATGTTGTCAATGAATTCGAGCCATCCAGGAATCGTTTCCACACTGATTGATTGCCTGCAGGCTCCATATGCACATCCACACAGATCCTCCATCCCACCAAGCAAACACCCAGCCGCGAGAACGCCTCGTGCATTCTCGGGCCGAATTAGATTAATGGAAATGGGAGAATAAAGGTATCCCAGAGCTAAGGAAGGAAGCCGGTTATCAATGATCTGAGACTGCTGACGCATCAAAGCAATACCTATAGCGAAACCCTGTAAGATTAAAATATCAGTGTCAAGGTTGATAGGGGAGAGCAAAGGCTCCGTTCAATGCGGCCTCCGAGGCGACAGTTGTACATGATGAGAATGATAGCTGCCGGTTTTCAAAATGACGAGCGTGTAGACACGGTCAGCTTCTACTCAGCCACTGGCCGCACACGGTGGCTGAAATGAACGGAGACATGATCAATATACGGAAAAGACATACCTCATGCGTGACCTCTGGTTCATGATCAAGTTGCACGTATATTACACGTTGCCCTTCTGTTTGTGGAGAGGTGGACATTAAGTGGGCAAGAAATGGAGAACGAGACAAAATTATCGCATGAAGGCGGTAGGAGTTTTGATGGACATGCTGACTTTGGTTTAGCGATACATGAAAGACGCTCATGAAAGGGCTTGCTTACAAGGATCGTATCTGCGTAATTCTAACGTCGTGCGAGATCAGTAGGCATTTTTCAGAAGACACAGATACCCACACCAGTCTGAAAACCTGCATGATACAAATGGTTTACAATCTCTTCATTGTGCAAATGGTACGGTGAACTGGAGGAGTGACGACAAGTCGATCAGGATGAGACATGGACAGAAAGAGGATGCTCACTGTGAGTATCCGCTAGATACATGGACTGGAGATACAACTGAGATGTTTGCATCATCGGCATACGAGTGTTCAGATTGAGGGGAGATGGATGGTGTTGAGCCATTAGTTGGAATGTGACCGTTCAAACCGAAGCAAGACGAGGAAGATACAGAATTCATGACAGGCTCTACTCGACACTGACCAATTCGGACTTGCGCGATCACTCTTGCTGTTCGGTGTCACTTGCTCAAAACTTTGCGTGTCAACCAAAAAGATGCGCTCATTGACATGTGACAACTACATGTGTGACTGTCACGTCACTCACAGGAGTATGAGAGAGAACACCACGTCGTAAAAGCATCGAAATCCATCACAGTCCCAAAACCTCGTTCATCTCCAATCATCGGAACGAAATGTGTCATAATGTTGTGCCTAACTCCGTGCTTCTCTGCTTCCGGCCCACAGATAGCAGGGTAAGGCGGTGGTTTGGAAAGATACCGGGGTTCCTCGGATGCATTCGTCAGGGAAACATCAAGCTTTATTGATATTAATGATCATGAGGAGAACAATGCATGTCCGTGGAATAGGGGGACAAGTTCGGCTTACCATGTGAGATCTGTCCGATGCAAAGTTATCGAGATACACATCGCCAGGGACCACCCTAAAGAGACTGAAATAGTGGTTTACCACCGAGATAAGGGGGAAGGTAACAAACATCAGTCTATTTCTCCGCACCTCTGATATTGCAATGGGGTGTCAACACCCAGTGGGAAGGTCTGCTCAACATACACTGGACAAGATCCGGAATGAACTTGAGAAAGAAATAAACCAGTATGATTTTACGTACTTTTCGAGTGACATGGGACGGGGAGATAGGTATCGAGATCATAGATCCAAGCACCTCGTTCGTTGGTTAGATAGCAGCTCGACGATTGGCTGTGCACTTGCGGGCGCTCGCGTAGCGCTAACACGACGTGATAATCCCATATTATCCCTGCATTTCTGGATAATCCCATTCGCTGATTCCATAATGCCACCTGTGTGACGAACTTTAGAATCCTATATGCATTGTCCTCCATCCATATCAGTCACCTTTCTCGTTGGGTTCGAGATAAATACAGAAAAAACATCCCACTCCTGCTCGCCCCCCGTTGGACTTAGAAAACGTTTTATAAGCCAATAGATGTTCTCTTCGCAATAACAGCTGGTGTACACGCTGCTGTCGCAGTTAGGAAGTGTGGAAGCAAATTCCATTGCAACTAGAAATTCGCACCCCGCTCCGAACTATCAACCGAAGTCCGAGTCAATTCACATGCGTCCACTATGACCTTGCTTGGAATTTCAGTGGATATCGTCTACCAGCGAGCAAGTGTTGTATTCTGGCTCGGTGGATGGGAAAACATAGTGTACAAGTTGTTTGTGTACAGATCCTTACGATAGCTATGATCGGAGAAAATCGGGTCATGGGAATCTTTGTTTGCACGTGTGGACGAACGAACCAGCCAGTGACCTTGCAAGAGATCAGAAATGATGGAGGTATTGCCGTACTTTCCCGGTAATTGGTCGTACGGAAGACTTTGGTGTATGTGTTTTTTTATATAGCCAAGACAGCGTTTTGCACGATTTCGAAGTCAACGTCTCTCTGCCATCATTCACGATCCCCTTGAATAATTCGTCCCGACTATGAGGTGCAGCTGCAAAGAATACAAGTGTAGGATATAACACAAATGCACGTACCATTTGAGCTATGCGGTTCAGCGCGCTATCGTCGACATTCGAGAGTGTTCTCGGGAAAAATCGGGTCACCGAAATGTTTGTTTGTACCTCGCGCGTACATCGACCTCTGTAATCTAAATTTGTAAAGCATCCCTCCTGAGCACACTATCGGACGAACTCGTTTGATTGCCCACTTTGATTGCACCGTTGACATCCGAGCGCACCCGAACGCAACAAGCTAACGACCTCAAGGTGGATCAAAATCGGACATGCTACAGTTAGTCTACTATACGACAAGAAAACACCCGATCATGGATAGTGATTCAAGCAAGGACGCTTATAGTGCGGGGTGTACGGTAATTCAAAGACTCACCATTTCAACAGGGGGTACACACAATAACATGACACCAACTGGGAGACGGGTTCCGCTCATCGACTCAGTACTTTCCCCATCCAATGTTGAATTCTCACAATTCGGACCAAGGAACACAGCAATTTGATATTTTCCAGCGCCGATTGCCTCGTCATTGGCACAAACACTGCATCACGGTCGAAAGTACTCACCGGTGTTCTTTATATAACCATCAAATCATCAGGATGATCTCTCCCCCAGATGATCTTCGCAAGCCTGTATTGGAAATGGTGGTGAGTTACTGTTCATGTTACTGTTAGTCACAATATTGCGACTGAGTTTGTCTCATCCCTTCCAGATTGTTTCTAATGTCCTAGTAAATATAGCGAACACACGCTTGTAAAGACGCCCTAAACACGTTTACGGGTGAGAATATCCACGATCTTTGGAAAACACCGTAGGTTCATGCAGCTGCGTTTTTAAAACTGACGACAGTGGCAGACTGCGGGCTAGTTGGAGAACTAATTTCACGGTGCGACTCACTCAGACGCATTTATTACATTAATTAACATAATCTTTTTACCGAAATATAATCCTCAGCCGTGTACGACTTGCTCAGTTATCTGCGGGGTCAGTATTGGGTTAAATTGGGGACTCCGGTGAGTTTTGGAAGCCTGCCTCATGGAAGTGCCTCGAGACCTGAGCTATCGGAAACGAGAAGAAGGAAAGGAGGGGAAAACTCCACCACATCTTTACTGCAGAAATCCACACAACCGGGTGTTGCACTGATGTCTGCATGTCTTTCGCTCAAGGCAGTGTGAACCCTGATCCGGATGAAACTAGAGCCAGGTGCAGAGTTCTCCAGTTAACTCACCAATCAGGCCTGCGAAGGGGTCGGGAATGAATTAATGAAGGCGGGAATGTACTTGGAGTATACGGGGAAACCTTCGGACACAAGGTTTACATCTACCATAAGGTTTGATATCAATGGGGATATCTACACACGTCGATGACACGATCCTCATTGGTTCCAATATTCAGAGTCCAAGATGACATAGAGAGTCAAGGACAACAGAGCGTGACGGGGAGGACGAGGCTGATGGTATGGGAAACGTGTGCAAATATTGTAGCCGAATGATAATCGCCGCATTCTACGGCATATTAGCGATCAAGCAAGCGGCACTCCCTAGTTGCCGGCGGACATCATGATAATCTACATCATGGGCTGTGGAGCGGGGTTGATCAGTAAAGATTCTGATGTCAGGGATGCAGAGGCGAACTTCAAGCCCCGACAAGACAGTTGGGACACTCACAATCTTCAACTTCCCCCCATCTTTCTATCTGACTTGCCACTTCGACTTGGGCTGCAAGAGCTGCCTGCTCTGCGGTCAAATGGCGCTTGACGAGGGCCAGGGCAATAAGGAACGATTTTGTGACATAAGTGACCCGCTCCATCGCTTCAGAGGATTGCATGCTTAGTTGGCAGTTCAGCATATCACCCGTGACGCACCTGCCATCTCCCATGGGTCCATCTGCGCCAAGACCTCGCTGAGAATTTGTCGTGTTCGCTCGGGTTGTGAGTGGAACAAAACGGATCGGTGAACATGTATCTCGATGCCAAAGGTACTCCTAGCCCACTCTAGCAGTGGATCCCAGTGCTCTTTCTGTAGCTTGACCAACAGGTCAGGGTCGTCGTGGTGAAAACTAAGTATGCAGGTAAGTACCATCCAATCTTGATGTGTGTTAGCGCACCAGATAGTGTCTGTGTCTAGGTAGTTTAGCAGAGCCTCCCGAACTTTAAAACGTGTTTCTTCGTCACGCGAAGTGTCGATAGCTCTGGATGCGACGGACGTCTGAAAAGTATGGAACCCTTCTCTAGTACTAAACGAGATTGCCTACCATCGGCAGTGCATGTGGTTTCAAAAATGTTTCCTGGTTTTCCCATTCATTGGCGATGAGCGTGGCTACCAAACACTTGTTCTTTGGTAACAAGAGTGTATGCCCGGATGGCGTCTTCAGTGCACGCTTGTCCAACGTGACGGTAATCCCATCTGTCCTAGTGTCAATACCAACAGTCTTCCAGAAACGCTTCAGCGTTTTCTCGGCACCTTACAAATGGTCCTGAGCGCAGGCTACCAAGCTAACTAATCACGTACGGTTTGTTTCTGAAACCACTGGATCTTCTTGGGCTGTGGCGGCATAATTTCGAATGGCGAATGTTGGCGCAGGCGTCCAGGAGGCTCGAGCTGAGGTCCGAGAAGCGAGGTTAGGCCGAATCCGACAGAACGCGCTACTGTAGGACATGGCAGTCACCGGCCTTGGATGGAAACACGAAAAACCAAAAACGATTCAGAGCACGTGACCCGAAGGAGTGACGTCACGTGTAGAGGGGGTGCTAAGAGTCAAATTGAAACACAAAGTTAACCTTTAGTACCGTTATAATGAAGCAGAAGACTGTCGCAGACAAACAACCCCGGATTTCCTCCTTTTTCTCTCAACAATCTTTGCCGCAGAGAAAACGTTTGCACTCCACGAACACGACGATCGACTTGACCCTTGAGGATCCAGAAGTCGACGAACAGCCACCCATCAAGAAGTTGAAAGTCACGAAGGGAAACTCCCTTGCCGATCAGTGGCGTTTTGACAGCACGCGAAAACGTGTCGTTGAGAGACCCACCGCGGGGGTGGAAGACGACAAGAAGAGGCGTCACGAGCAGTTCAAACGCGTGTTGCTCGCAGACAACAGCAGCTTTGCGCGTCAAGAATATCACCAAGCCCAGGGTGCTCAACCATCTGAGGACGAGTCTCTCCAGGATCAAGATGATGCCTCCGAGTCCGATGTTCAGGACGATGGATTCGAGAATCTCACAGAAATATTCTCTTACAAGGCTAACAAGGGGAAGCGTAAAACACGCCTCACATCTTCAGCAAAGGGTAAGGGAACATCGGAAGGACTTGGGCCTAGTGGGCAGCCATACACGCCGGCTGAATTACAGGCAAGCTTGGTCGACCGTTTGCGTCTTGCTTTTAACAACATTTTTCAACCCTAGTCATTGAAATTTATCTACGATCACCCAGGGGCTGTTTTAATGATTGAATTGGGATATAAATATTACTTCTACGAAGAGAGTGCATCGGTGTGACATTCTCGCTCTTTGGACTAACAGCCTTATTTATTCTCATCGCTAGATCGCCAGCCAGGAACTTGGCATAGTCGCATACCGTCGTCGTAATCTGCTCACCGCTTCAATCCCAGTTCACCGCCGTGACGTACATCTCAAAAAGTCAGTCCTCGACTACCTCACTCTCAACGTCCCTCACACAGGATCAGGCTTCTCTCGCAAGGATATAAAGTCGGAATTGTCGAGCAGATAGAGACCGCAGCGCTCAAGAAAGCTAGTGAAACTAAGAACACACTTTTTGAAAGAAGACTGACTCATTTGTACACGGCGACGACGTAAGGGATGTGAGCCACCCGTTTTCCGAATGTTGACACATATTCACAGGTATGTCGATGAGCTCGAATCCGTTGATGATTTAGACAAGCATGTGGCTCCACCGCTCGTTTGCTTCGTGGAAGTGCCCACAAGAGGCGGTACTTCCGAGGACCACGTATTGATCAGCATGATTGCCATCACACCCAGCACAGGTGATGTTGTTTGGGATGAATTTGATGGTGAGTTAGGATGCGTCTAGTTTTCTTCCTTTTCACACGGAATTGGCTAGACACTATCATGCGTTCTGAGCTTGAGGTTAGCGTAACATCGCTTGTACAAATTTATCGTGCTTACAGACATTAGACCCGACTCGTGCACACTCGACCGGCCGAGCTAGTGCTTCCTGAACAGGGTCTGAGTAAGCTCACCGAAAAGGTCCTGCGCCATTTTGCTGGGTCAATATTTCTTCCATCGTTCACTCTTAAAAGGCTAAATTTGTTCTCCCAGGTCTTTCCACAGCGGGCAGAAAATCCGCATCGAACGCTACAAGAATGGAATGGGATTTTCTGCGGCGTTTGACTTTGTGACGAAATTTTATTCTAACAGGCTTAAAGCCAATTCTAAGGATCTTTCAATGGGTGAGGTATCCCTTACATAGGTGATGAGAGGCTTGTTAGTGACACTTTCCAGACGGCATACTTGCAGTCATTGCGAGTCTCCCCCAACAGGTCGTAGTTACCCTGGCACATGCCATCAACTACCTCTCGTCGTTTCGCATTGCAGATGCATTCCTGGGCGCCAGGTTTTTTACGAAATTCGCGAATAGATCGCACATGCTTCTGAATGCCAGCACGCTGGCAAATTTGTTCGTGCCTTAACCGTTCGCTAAGATCATGTTTGACTGGGCTTCGTAGGGAAGTATACCAAAACCAGACAAATTATTCCACCATAGGTTCCCTGATTTGGGTGCTTGATCGTACAACCACTAAATTTGGTGCAAGGTTGTTAAAGAGTTGGGTCGGTCAACCACTAACGAACAAGCGGTCAGTTTTTAAACTATATCTGATGTATCGAAATAACATTTGTGCCTTCAGGTTGCTTCAAGATAGGATCGATGCCATCGATGAAATAATCACCAGCTCCTCGGAAAAACTAGTCGCCCTTCGACAGGCCTTGAAGAAGCTACCAGATCTTGCCAAGGGGTTGTGTCGGATTCAGTATGGCAAGGTCAGATTTCCCGCGCTGTAGGCTCTCGATCGACCGGTTCAAGTACTTTGTAGTGTTCCCCGCAAGAACTTGCCATCTTGCTGCACGCGCTAAAGAGAGTCGCCACTGCGTTTGATGGCTTCGAGGAGGCTTCTTTAGGGGACTTCCGCTCCAACCTGTTGAATGAGATAGTTCTTTCTTTACCGAAACTCAAATACCCAGTTCAGGAGTATCTAGGCGCAATTTCCTTCAAGAGTGCTACTGATGGGAAGAAGGAGTCATTATGGACAGATACGCAGCGATATCCGAACCTCACAGAATATGCATTAGTGAGCCCTCTCTGACTCATTCATATGTTTCTTCCTAACTTGTCTAGATGATTCAAACAGTTGAGACTGAGCTCGAAGAGGAACTGAAGCGAAGTATGGTATATCCCTTATGTATGTAATTCGGGCGCTAATCAAAAAGTAGTCCGTAAAATTCTTAGAATGCCGTCTCTCCAGTGGAGCAGTTCGCTGGGGACTGAGGTACGTTGCATGTCTCACGATTTTGTATAGACCTCTAATATTATCTAGTTCCTTGTGGAGCTTAAGAAGTCCGAAAACAGAGATTGTCCAGTAAGCTGGGATTTGATATCAAGGTACATACCCATATATACGGATGATGGATGTTCTCATGTTCTCTTCAGTACAAAGAACTACAGGCGATACCATACTCCTGAGGTGAAAAAGCTGATCCAAGAGCGGGCGAGATATAAGGAGTCTCTTGCCGCAGAAGCGAACAAAGCGTATAGCGCCTTTCTGGATGAGATTGCCCAATCTCATTATTCCCTACTACGAGATGCCATTAACAAACTTGCAGTCGCGGATTGTCTCCTCAGCCTTGCCCACACTGCTCTGCAAGATGGTTACGTACGACCTGAGCTCACAGACGAAGATACTCTCGACATTGTAGATGGCCGTCATCCAATGGTTGAAACACTGAGATCTGACCCGTTCGTACCCAATTCTATATCAATGGGTGGAGAGTCCCCTCGTAGTGTCATTATAACGGGTCCGAATATGGGAGGAAAAAGTTCTGCGGTCCGAATGGTTGCCCTGATTGCAATTATGGCTCAAATTGGGTCGTACGTTCCTGCGAGGGCCGCAAGGATCGGAATGTGCGACGGAATTATGACTAGGATGGGCGGTAGGTACCGTTTACCCTTACCGGAATACTTTAACTGATGCCCAAATCAGCATCTGATGAATTAGCGCGGGGCCGCTCAACATTTATGGTCGAAATGGCAGAGACGAACGAGATTTTGAAGACAGCAACCTCGAAGAGTCTCGTGATTCTAGACGAGCTTGGAAGAGGAACTTCAACTGCGGATGGCGTGCGTCCCTGGGTCCTTGCTTACGACCCTGATAGTTGCTTATTTAGTCATAGATGGCAATCGCCGATGCCGTTCTTCGACATCTTGTGGAAAATATCAAATGCAAGACATTCTTCATCACACACTATCCCCTCGTCGCCGTTGATTTGGAACGGCGGTTCCCGG
>JBBPLM010000009.1:1542-22732 GCA_038089795.1 Pulchroboletus neoregius | reverse complement strand
CTGTACAGCACTTGTGACGCGCGAGAAGGATTCATTGGCGACTGACCGCGTGAACGCGGAAGCATTCTCTAGGAAGCCTATAATCACGTCCAAGAGGATATCTATTGGTGACGGTTCGTCCTCGGAAGGCTGTGTAGGCTGGGATTTAGGTTTCTTTGATTTTGTTGTCGTTTTCTCGCTAGAGAACATTCTGGGAGTCGCTTCAAGGATGGTCTGGAATGAGGTTACCATTGAGGTGTCAAGGAATGTTGGCAGTAGAACAATACAGACCTCGAGGTTCTCGAGGCTATTAGCCTCGCCACAGCGACGCTGAAGCAGGAACGACGAGAGAATTAATTCAAACCCTTTTGCGATCTCCCGCTTGTCGTCGTCAGTCTGGTGAGCCAAAACAGTCAAATTCCAGAGAAACAGAAAAGAGAAGCAGGCCACACTTTTCTAAGTCGACCAATTGCTTTCTCTGTCTTGGCGAGGAGAGCTGTTACATCTTCGACATCTATTATTGGCTTGACATGTTTGGCGTCCTTGTCTAACAAAGCAATGGTGGCAAGTGTTTTGGATGTCCAGAACTCTCCGTCGGATGCAACGCTCGTTTCCTTATGCGTGTGTTCACCTGACATGCGCGTGAATAACACTTGTACATTGCAGTCGAAAGGTGAACGAACCCTGCTTCACAACCGTAAGGTGAGCGTTAAGAATAGCGAGGCAACCAAGAAGCCTCTCGCGACAATGTTGTTGAACACCCTCCGTAAACGGCGGTGAAGGGAGTACATGCAACTAGTCCATCATCGTCAATGTAACCATGCATCGGCGAAACACAGAGACAAGCGTACCGCGTGGATGGGATTGCTCTCAGACTTTTTGCGAATGACGAAAAGTCCGTTGACGATGTAAAAATCAAGCACGATTTGTATCCATTCGTCATCTCTTGGGATTGAACCATTGCGAACGAGTGCTGCTAATTGGTCTGCGATCCATGTTCGCCGAGAATTGAGTACGGAAGGTTCCCTGTCGCTCTGTATCTCAGTTCCTTGTGTACGCGCCATAGAGAGAATACGTACTCTTCTGCATCTTTTGGTGAATTCACTTGCCCAAGTAAGGAAAGGATATAACTCTTGATGCCCGCGCAGTCCATGACTGTTAGTATGGACTCGATCGTTTTCGTCTGTGTCAGTCTGTCGAACTGCCCACTTCCGTTGACGCCAGTTAATTGGAGAATCAGTGGAAATCCGAGCGACGGAGATGTTTGGACGAGCATTTGGATATGCTTTGCCTACTTCATATGTTAACGGCCCCGTAAACGAGCAAGTGACGCACACAACGTACCACATCGAGTGAGATTTTGTGTAGATAGCGATCCTTGTTCGAAAGATGATTAATCCAAGACCGCATGAGATTTTTGGTAAAGAGCATAGGAAGCTCGGTAGCTCCGACCCGCGCCAGAGCTTTTTTAAACACTTGAAACCCCCAGTATTTTCTCTCGGATGAAGAGGAAGAGGAAAACAAAGTCTCTGCTCCGTATGAGGCACCATTGGAACTAGACGATATATGCGCTTACCGTCCACGACTATTCGGAAAAATTCGTTGAAAGAGCCCTGTGGAATATGTTCTGAGCTGGATGGAGGAAGTAGTCGATCGAATATGACGTCCCAAGCAACGTGAAGCTGGGGCTTCCATGTTCCAGCGCTCGGGTTCGAGGTGTCCTCGTCATCCACAGCGGATTCCTACGTGCAAGCAATCACACATGAGCAACCCTCCGTGATCACAAACGTCATGAACCGACCTTTAATATCTTACCAAGAGACAAGAGATTATTGGGCGCAAAGATGTTCTGTCCCTTGAACACTGGGGCAAGCACTTTGTCCCAGTTATGGTTCGGCGTCAGAGGTTGCAGCTTTAGGGTGATCGCGACTTTATCTGGCGTCCAGAAGGTGTCTGCGTCTTTTGAATAAAGAACCTCGATCGTCGAGTCGAGCGCCTCGACCTTCCATGGCACCGAGGAAGACTGAACTGCATCGATAGCCAACCCGATCGTCCACCAAGCGCTCTCCCTTAACCAAGACTTTGCCTCCCCGATTTCCAATAGGTACGTCAACACAGACGTGTATGTTTCCAAGCTCGAGACAGGCGCATTTGAAGACGACGACGAGGTGTTGGACACCGGTTTTTGACGCACGAGCAACCCAGATTGCACAACGGCAGTGATCCCAAATAATCGTGCGAACAGAACATCTCTCTCTTCCTGTCCGTTCATGGATCCCTGTCTTTTCGTAGAATCAACAATGAGGGCTATTACTTGCGCGCAGGTGACGGTGTCTATCCGGGAGAGTAGCTGCGACGAGAGATAAGTTGCGTTGGTAGATTCGGGTCGGAAGACATACCTCGGTGAGGGCTACGCTGAACCCGAGCCTGCTGCTCTCTCTTGGGCTTGCAAGACCTCGAACAAGCCGCCGTATTGAATACGAAACGTCCTGCGAGTTTAATGCGTCCAAGCGGTCCCCTCCTTCATTGTCCGAGCCGTCCGACTTGGACTGCGGGACATGGCGCGCCTGAAATTGTTCGAGAGCGCTTATGAGCTTAACGGACGCATCGACACGGTCTTTTTTCGAAGCCGAGGATAGCTTCCAGAATAAAGGCAGCGTCGTGGACATCTTTGCTCGAAATCCTTCCGCACTATTTTTCGGCCTAAATCGGTTTGTTATGCTCTATTGAATTCGAAAGCTTCAAGGCGAGGCTACACACAATAATAAGAATGTAAGCTTTATGTACATGCAAGTAATATCAATAACTGGTATGCGAGGCAACGACGCAGATGGAGTCCCATAATTTCGAGTCTTAAAAACCCTCAATCAAAGTGCATCCAATGCCCTCTAACCCCCGTTCTACACTTCATGCAATCAGCACGCGGTCCCATCGTCACGCGATGCTTTTTACCCGAAGACGTCGGTATATCAGGCGCCCTCGACGGTCGCGGGGACCCATCTATCCGATCTTGTGCTCGAGTCAATGAAGTTTGACTCGAAAGGTTCTGATCCTGCATCCGACCATGCGATCCAGGTTCACTTTCCCCAGCCTGCTGTCTGTGTTCGGTCGTGAATTGATGCTGGTGAGATGGTGTATCCGATGGGGTCGCCGGAAAAAGGAAGATATCAGGAGGACAGGAAGCACCCACACTCGCCTGCGTCATGGATATAGATGAGGATGCTGACTCGGTTGAGGACGAAGGCGGCTCAGTGAGCACACTAAATGGTGCAGGTGACCGCACATGGAGACCGTTCGGTATAGCCGCAGGTGTCAGCGCGGGTGTCGTTGTGATATGAATCGAAGGTAGATGACTCCTCGTCATCCACGGTCGTGAGCTACCCGGATGTACATGTAGGCGAAGCACTTGCGAGTCCTCGTAATCAACAGCCTGTGACCAAGCCTCGTCTTGAGCATCGTTCGCGAATATCATCCACTTAAGAGAGGACTCGCCATGTGCTCGTCAACCCGGCTCTGAGCCACCGTGGGACTAGCATCCAATACGGACGGGAAACCAACTGCGACCGACAGTGGACTCGCAATCGAAAGCTCCCTAGCTTGTCTGACCCAATCATCCTGGTTTGCTAACCGACCATCCATCACTCCGTCAGGTGCTGTGGACGCGCGACGGCCACAATGACCCTCCAAACCGATCGGGGCGAGCGAAAGACGTTTCTACAAGAGAACGTCCAGATACAATAAGCAACGCCCCCTCCCAAAAGTAAAAGTACGCACGGTTTGCCGTTCCTGAGTAGGCGACCCAGGCGAACGCGGTCGTTTGATGGTAAATGCCACTGGACGGAAAGTCGGAGGTGGGGATTGCATGTCGACTTCCATCATGGGTGCCGACGAGGGTCCAAATATTGTCGCGGATTTACCTAGTAGTGGATCTTTTGAGGGTGGATGTGAGTGAGGATGAGGAGACAAAGAACCAAATTTCATGGCGACCTTGGCTGAGAAACCGGACTCGGATCGCGCACGCCACCCCGTACAGCCCAGCCTCTCAGTGAGCACACTAACCCAGACACAACGCGCAGCCCACAGTACAAGTCACAGAAAAACTATCAATACTACATGAAAGGCAAACAATCTACGATCGTGGGCTGGCCGACTCATGAGAGGAAATGAATGACGGTCAAAATAGTGATCTTTCGCGTCAAATAGTCAGGACCAGCCTGATCGGGAGTGTTTCCGGAGCTGGGGTTGAACGAATGCATTTCGTTTGCGTTCAAATTGTAGGTCAGGATCAGGCACGCTTTATAAGATGGTATACTCGTACAAGATGATTTTCTATCCATGTGACTACAAGAAAAAAAAGACAATGTAGCGTCGGACAACGATCTATCATACAAACAGCGACGGTTTCCTTGCGAGGTCTATTCACCCTTGCAGCTGCAAAGCATTACGAGGCAACCTAGGTTCGCCCGGGATGTACGGCTCCCCAGTTTCCTCTCTAAGCAAATCGTTCAACCACGCTCCCTGAGGCTGAATCTTAATTCCACGGCTGTACATGACAGCAAGGTACAACCATGCCGCAGCGTTCCCGACAGTGCCGACCTCGTCAGAAACGTGCGTCGCTGCGTACTTACTAACCCTGTCGTAGAGCGCTTCATCCGTGTAAAGATCATAGAGGTATTTTGCGACGGCATCGTTATCGCCCACTTCAGTAAGGTATCCAGATTTGCCGTGTTCAATTTGGAGGGGTATACCACCAGTACGAGATGCAACGACGGGTATGCCGGCATGAAGCGCCTCGGATACTTTGACTTCGAAACCTTCGCGCAGCGAAAGTTGGAGAGCAATCTTGGCGTTCGCCATAAGTGCGTTCAGGACTGTCGTCACAGTTGATCAGCTTTGCTGATAACGATAATGACGAAACGTACGCTGGTCGCTCGGTGGGATCCTCATAACAACGATATCCTTCGCATACTGTTTGTAATCATCGGAAACAACCAGGTTCATGACCTGATCGTAGATGATGCTAGCATCTGGGTCATCGACGGCACCGTGGCCACAGATCAAGAGCTGAGGTATCTCTTGCTCGGACGTCTTGCCAGCCTCCTTCAAGAGCTTGCGAAGGCGAGAGTAGGAGTCAATGACGTTGGGGATACCCTTGGAGGGATCGAACCGCGCAACCTGGACGATGTAATCGCGAGCAGGCCACTTCAATTCGTTCATCTTCTCTTTGAGACACAGGCTACGGAACTCGCCCATGTAATACTGCGAGTCCCATGGGTTGAGGTGCTTGTTCAAGCCATCAAGCCTATACAACGAGCGGGCGTATGAGTGAGGACGGTCGTCGTGATAAAGGTTTGACTACTTACCAGTCGGTGGCGGCTCCTAGGAGGGTCAGCTTCGCGGTGGGCACGGTACTGGGAACAAACTTGTTGACAGGGTGACTGATGAACAAGTCGGCAAGCTGAATGTTCTGCCAGAGGTATTGCCATACTCCCTCTTGCGGGGAACCTTTTTGCTGAACGAGATCACTGCGGATCTCGATGTGCGAGCGGTAGATGATGGGCAGCTCGGGTCTGACTTTCTTGATCAGGGGGATGAGACCGGGCATCTGCGGGTCATCTATAACTGTTGTGAGGAACACAACTAGGGAGGGGGCGAGAGAAGCTTACCAATGAAGGCGACATCAACACCACCAGGAGCGAGTGGTCCACCATCAGCAGTCCATCTGAGACCGTTCTTCAAGATCCAGGCGTCGAACTGAGCCTTGGCTTCGTCTGTAAGGCGCAGATCAGGTGCCGCGACACCCTGCAGAATGTTGTGGTTGTTCTTTGTCGTACGGAAGACGCTTGGCGACGGGTTCGGGACATACCTAATAACATACCATCGGGGGAAAGGAGTCAATTCGAAAACCAGAGATAGAAAGGGAACACACGCACCATGCGACATCGACATCCAATGCCGTCAAGAACCTAATCAAAGCATGGCGCATCTATAGACAACCGTGGGTGAGCCAAAATGAAACACTTCCTTTCGTGGAGGGTAACTTACAAGAGCAACTCCACCTGATCACGTCATCAAAAGGCATTCCCGATCAGACGTTGGCGCAGGGTGAAGTTTAGATCGCTCACCTCCCTGAGGGGTAGACGAGAAGAAACCGATCTTGACCTTTTTCTCGCGCAGTTCATCGGCAAGTTTGACCACAGCGTTCCAGGTACCTTGTCCGACGGACTTGCGATACACTTCAAGGTCATCGATAAGATGGATCTTGCCAGCCTGGTCGACGGTGACTTGGTTGCGGGGACCGATGCTCAGACGGGGGTTGTTGTTGGGACCATAGTACATGAGACATTTGCGAGCAGCAGAGTCAGCTTGTTCATCAAGGGTGCGTGGAATAGGCAGCTTGGTATTGACACCTGCTTGGAGGTGGTTCTGATCCAGGAGAGGGGAGGCATTGACATAGACGGTGGGGGTCTCCGCTCCAGAAGGAACATAGGAACCGGTGGTGGAAGAGATACGGTGCTTGATGTTGGGGCTAGTAAGGGAGTCAGTGTGGAAAGGCTTGATGTTGAAGACGATGGGAACAATGTCAAGGTCGAGCCACAACCGAGTACAAAGGTTAGGGGACTGACGAAAATGATGAGCACGCGATGTAGGGATCAAAATGAGACGGCGAGTACCTCTTTGAGGAGGCTGAGAGTAACCCCGGCACCGAGGAACTTGCAAAGGTGTTCTTGTGAGAACTTTTTGAACGTGTCGAGAACGTGAGTCTCGATCTCAGCGGCATTTTTCGCAGGAGTGGCCGAGTTGTAGGGGACGACGGCAGAGGCAAAATCGGTGCTATAGACCGAGTCGTGAACGGAGATGGTGATCTCAAAGGATTTACCACCGGTAAGGAACGCGCCGGCGACACCAGCCCACATCGGCTGGATTAGCAAATTAAGATGACATTGCCGGCAAGAAGGTGACAGCTTACGGTGAGACTAGAGTAGGCCTGGACGACAGGCTTAGCTCCAGCGGCGATGCTGGAGAGCCTGCGCCGGACGTGGGCAGATCCCTTTGATTCAAAGTCTAAGTTGACGCTTGCGTGGGTGGACATGGTGGCTCAGGAGTGAAAGAAAGAGAGGAAGGGGGGCTATTTAAGTGCGATGATGTGGGTGTGATAGCAGATGGCGATAATATCGCTTCAAGGCACCAAGCGCGTGCGGTGGGTGGAGAACGGCTTTGGGGTGGAGGTTGGACAGATCTGGGAATACATAGGGGGAGACCCTGAACACATCGGGACCTAAAATGACCTGCGGGAACGAATTTCAGGGTGGAATAAGGACTATTTTACCTGGACATGCTGCAGGGAAAATTGGCGTTAAAGAGGACCTTGTGCGGACCACAGTGCAACGTGGATATCCATCAGAGAATTTCTGAACAGAGTTTTCGGGGTCTGTCTCTTCGGTCGTGTGATTGACACTGCCTGACCCCAGACAGACTTCTCAAGAATGACCTGTCGTGAATGCGGCGCTGCCCAGCTCGTGCGCGATGATGTCGGCTCATTTGTCTGCACCAACTGTGGTACTCTAGCAGACCCCGCTCAGGTCGTCCTCGCCGACAACAATGACCACCCGTCGACCGCCTCGTATTCCGCACCACGCACCAGCAAGGGTTGGCATCTAGCCCAGACAAAGCAGGACCGTGACAGAAAGAACGCGGTAAGACGATATCTCCCAATCCGTTTTTTTTTGCTCATACCGCCTTCAGATCGCCATGAGTACATTCATCAGCTCCGTACTCTCAAGGCTAAACAACCCCGGTCTGTCCCCACGCGCGGAAGCCATATTCACACAAGCCATGACAAAAGGCCATTACAGGTGGGGACGCAAAGCAAAACTTACTGCCGGCGCCTCGATCGCCATCGCCCTCCGCGAGGCACGCAAATCAGATTCTCTCCGCGACATTGCTTTCCTCCTGGATGACTCCACCGTTTCTCTCGCGCGTGCTTTTCAATCCGTAGTTTCCCTCCTCGATTTCTCTCTCGCTTCCACAGATCCCGCAGTGCATCTTCCCATCCTCCACGCCCACCTTCAGTCAATTCTCCACCCCGAAACCTTGTCTCCTTCCCCACCTTCTCAGCTCCCCAGATCTCTCGTTTCCATCCTCACACCCCTCTCACTGCAGACAGCCGTTCACACAGCAACCTCGTTGTCCCAGATCATCTCGCACCATTCACCGCCTTTAGTGCTTACCAACCTTCCCACACCACCGACAGCTTGCGCGCTACTTATCCTTGGTCTGGAAGCCGAAGCACGCGCACCGCTCCCACATCTCGGTGAGCTCACTCGCACACTCGGTACCCGCTTCGCGCTCTCTCCTGGCGTCGTTTCTTCCCGGTACAAAATTATCTACGATCTAATTGAGGGCTGGATTCGTCATGTTCCCTGGTTGGATCAGTTTGTTTACAATGGTAAAGGTCGCGGCGCCACTGCGCGCTCAAAAGTTCCAAAACGAGCCATTGTTGCCAAGGGAATCAAAGATGTCATTCAATTCCACGAAGAGATATGGTTGAGTCGCACGCAGAACCAGCAGAAAGTAAACTTAGACTTGGAGCTTGACCCAGGCGACTTCGCGAACGAGGAAGAGGAAGACGAGAGAGATAACGGTAGTGTGAACACGCCGACGGTCGCGTCATCGAGCAAGAGCATTGATGGATCTGCCAACGCCCCACCGCCCGGAAAACGGCGCAAGGTCGAGAAGAAGGGTAACGCAATGCAGGGAGCATATCGACTTTTGCTCGACCCGTTATCGTCTCGCTATCTTGACGCAGCGACGTCCAATGGCGAAATATCCCTGTTGACTCACATACTAACCTGTTCTCCCGACGAGCTTTCGCAGGCCCGAGGTACTCCTCCCACTCGTCTTCAATTACTCGTAGCATCCCGCGGAGGAAGCACTGCAGAGCTTATTGCCGATGAAGAGCTTTTTGCTGTTGGCGAACTGGAAGGGCTGTTAAGGAGCGAACAAGAACAAGAAGCACTTCGGCCGTTATTCCAGCTAAACTGGGGTGAAGAGATATCAAACGAAGAAGCTGGTGTCTGCCACCGCCAACCAGTCGCCACCGAAACAAAACGAGGTGTCAAGCGTGTCAATATGGACGCGCTGACCCGTCTCCTCGGCGGAAATGACGATGATAGCAGTAACGAGGATGTCGGGTTCCTAGATCCAGACAATGACGCTTATCCGTGGGATTGGGACGATTATACGCACCACTCGGATCATCAAACCGCCACAGAAGACGCTGAGCTCGTCAGTGATTGGCGGCCTGCATCTCCCGACGATGATAGCTTTGGAGAGTTTCGTGATACAGTGGGAGATAGATATGAAGAAGAGCTCTAACACTTAGCCGTGTATGATCTTTCGCGGTCCGGTCGTTCTTCTGCCCGCAAGAACCTTTGCCCTGAAGTTTACTATGCCCTTGTCATGGATACCATTTGTAAGTTCCAAACAAACATGGTGTCATAGTTGTCGGTGAGGGTGCGATGACGGTATGATGCTCAGGAACCAGTCAGCGACGTACCCGTTCTCCCGTCTCTTATGACGCGGTGTCGTTGGTCCGTCACCTGGTTCTTGGACTGTTACAAGCAGCCAAATCCCCTGAACGTCGCATGCAAACCTAAAGAGGCGCATGCTTCGAACATATCTCGCTCGGTAAGCGGATCGATTGATAGGAGTTCTACAAACTAGGTAAAGTCAAAGGATGTAATGTTTCCTCCTGACCCGCTGCCGACCTCGTGTCCGATTTGTCCTGATCTCCCTGATGATCGATGTCATCACGTGTGCGGTTCAAATCCTTTTGGGAAGACCTGTCGAACGTTGACATTGATCCGGGTGCTGTGCATGTAGTCTTTGTAAGGTTCCCAATCTGTAGCCTCACCGTCGTCGTCGGGAGATTGGGAAAAGTGTTCAGGTAGTGTGGTTTCCAGTATCCTTGGGACCCCTTGAGGTTGATTCAGCCGGCTTTGGGTAATGAAAATGGAATGACTGACCATGATAGGCGCGTCTGCAAGCTGGACCAGACATGATCAACACGTCACCAGATCGAAGAAGGATCGGGATCGGCTCAATGTCCCGAGTGAGACCGCCGATAAGGAATATGGCTGCGTTCCCCAACCTGTTGCAGCACGTAAGTGCGACGGGAAATGATAGCATTGGTAGATCGCAACTTACGAGATTGATACGAGTGGAGAAGTTGCGCAAACCTCCGAACGGTCGACGTGGGCCATGAGCGTATCCTGTGATGTGATGTGATGCGCATCGATTAAAACGTGTGTGGCGATATGAACGGGCCTACCTTTGTCTGATAAAAGTTGACAATGCCAGCATCGGGTTCTGGAGGGCGGGTAAGTCCCGAGTGTGTGAGCGATTGTGGTGCAAACCATAAGTCTCTTTCCACGTCCTCCAGTCATCGTCTTCCCATCCGTCGAGGACATCTTGGGGGAAGACCTCTTCCCAAGGCACACTGCCAACTGCACGTTTGCAAAGATCTCGGAGGAAGGGATCTATTTCGCCCTTGCCCTTCGAGAAATCGTATTGTTTACTCCCCCAATGATATGACCAGCCAATATTTGCCCACCGCAATTTCGGTACGAGATCAAAAGGGAGACAGTCTGTCGCTGTCGTCGATGGTTCTGGGGGAGGTTTAGGTAGTGATTTGAGGGAGGAGAAATTGTCTACAGAAGCAGGATCATTGGCGATGAGGTGACGTGGGCCTGAAGACGATGATCGAGGAAGAGAATCGCTATCGAGTAATGCTTTCGTTCGAATGAGGGGCGATGAGGTAGAAGCGGTGCGGGATCGGAGGTGGGCGTTCCAGATGCCCTCGGCTGGGATGACGTAGTGGGCATCGAGGTTCGTTTCGTTTGGATGGCGCGCGTGGTCGCAAAGTGACCATCTGACTAGGCGACGTTGATCTTGGGGAGAGATGAATGCGGGTAAGAGAACCAGTCCTAGAGTTTGGACGTGTTATTGGCGCTGAGGTACCAGCCTTTGCGCGTCTCACCTGGTACATCGGGTAAGATGAATGCCTTTGCAGAGATTCGAGTGGGCTGATAGAGTGCGGATGAGTTCCCGTTCAGGCACGAAGCGAGGTCCAGTACGGTGGATAGGTCTGGTGTGGGGAATCTAGCCTTGTATTTTTTCTCTGCTGCTCTGAACGCAGACCAGCCCTTGTCCACGTCTACGGGTCTATTTTTTGTCGACTTCCAGTGCAGTCTGTGCGCTTTCTTGTATTCTCTGCTCAGTGGAGAGATCATTGATCTTTCTACAAACACGACCAAACAGGCAATGGGCCGAATGAACACATCATTCGAGTCGGCTCGAATTTTGAAAGAACATTTTTATGGTTCTCGTCTGCCTCAGCGTCACCGGCCATGTCTCTGTGGCTTCCCCGCTCGCAAGTTCATCCCGTCGTATTCCGTGCAGCTAATCCTCGCTATATTTCATACCTCCCGCTCCGTGCCATCTCACATCATATTCTCTCCCGCTCTTCCTCCCCTACAATTTTGCTAACTCGTCAGTCCCCACACCTCCCCCTGCCAAGGTACGAGTCAACGAGCGCTACAGCTGCACAAGGCTCGTCCCAAGACCCAAAGCCCTCCCCACCCGCGCCCAAGGAAGACGCGCCCCTACTCGCACGCGCGTGGAAGAAAGTGAAGCATGAAGTCCAGCATTACTGGCATGGATCAAAGCTCCTCGTTTCCGAAGTCCGCATTTCTTCCAGACTGCAATGGAAGATCCTTCATGGGGAGAGCTTGACCCGCAGAGAACGCCGACAGGTGTGAATATTCACTTCCTATCAGTGCTCGTCTGACCACAGTCCCATCTACTCTAGCTCAGAAGGACTACTCAGGATTTGCTCAAGCTTGTCCCGTTTGCTGTCTTCATCATCATACCCTTCATGGAATTCCTCCTCCCTGTCGCACTCAAGTTGTTCCCCAACATGCTTCCTTCGACCTTCGAAGACAAGTTTTCTGTTGTCAGTATATCCTTTTCTTGGACTATAATCGATTAACAGTCTCGCATTCAGGAAGAGAAACAACGCAAACTCCTCAGGGTAAGGCTCGAAATGGCCAAATTTCTTCAGGAAACCCTGCGGGAATCGGGTCTCAAAGCAAACGTACACATCCTCGGCACAGACGCTTTCAAGGAGTTCTTCCGAAAGGTCCGTTCAACCGGCGAGTCCCCCTCCGTGTCCGACATCATTAACGTCGCCAAACTCTTTGATGACGACCTCACCCTTGACAATCTCTCGCGTCCACAACTCGTCTCGATGTGTAGATATATGGGTATCAACGCCTTTGGAACGGATAACTTCCTCAGGGGTGCTCTTCGTTCCCGTCTCATGAACCTCAGGAGGGACGATCAATCGATTTATGCTGAGGGTGTCGATGAACTTTCCACGTCGGAGCTCCAGGCAGCTTGTCAGTCCAGGGGAATCCGTACTACCGGTGTCTCCCCCGCTAGATTACGGGACGAGCTCTCGACGTGGATCCAGCTCCACCTCCATAACCGTGTTTCTGGGGTACTTCTCATTCTTGGACGAGCATTCCACTTTGACAAGAAGCAGGGAGATGACGTGGATGGCAAGACAGCCGTCATCCAGAGTTTGGAGAGCGTCATGTGTGGTTTGCCCGATAACCTGGTTCGTCTTATCCTTTCTTTCGGAGCGTGAAGTACCAAAGGGATATGTTGTCATAGCTGAACGAGGCTGAACTCGAAGTCGATTCGGACAACGCCAGCTACAAGCAGAAACTCGAGGTGTTGCAACAACAAGAAGAGCTCATCGAAGACGAGCAAGAACAAGAACAAAAGGAAGAAGACGCTCGACGCGCGAAACGCGAGGCAGACGAACTGGAAGCGCGTCTTGCTCAATCACTCTTGCCTGACAGCGAGGTACGTCAAGCCGTCGGTGCTTGCGTATGAAAAATCGACAAACTCATTGATATTGTTCAAGCTGCATCCCGTTCTTGAGGAAGAGAGCGCTCGTATGACTACGGAGCAGCTCAAAGAGCTTGCGGAAGCATTGTCAATCATGTCGGCCAAATCGAGTGTTCTCAAGGAGCGCGACGAGCTTCGCGCGCTCATGGAAGAGAATATCCAAGCCGAAGAGGTGAACCTTGTATACTTTCTCGCTTTGATATGACCAACATTTCCACCCTGTCTCATAGGACCCCAAGTCTCCTTCAGGCGTGCTGACCAAGCGTATCCGAACTATGCTTACCAAGATCGACCGTCAACTCCAGGAATATGATTCACGTGTGGGCAGCTCTCTCCAGATGATCTCTGCCGACGCGCAAGGCCGTATCTCGGCCCAGGACTTGGAGAAAGCACTTGCTGTGATCAAGCACAGGCCCGATGATGAGGTTGGGCAAGCTGTCATTCAAAAGTTGGATGTAGACAAGGACGGGTTTGTTGAGATCGAACACGTGTTGGGATTGGTGCGTGAGGAAGGTCTTGGTAAGTCCTCACTCATTCATTTTGAGTGTGGTCAGTGTGTTTAATGTGACCTTTTATTATTATTCAGGTATTGAGGTAGATGATGAAGCAAGGACATTGATTGGTCAAGGGAGAGAGATAAAGGATTCAAAACCAAGAAAAGAGGATATTGTCCAAGAGTGATTAATGTCATGCTGTCTCATGTGACCATCCCTATTCAATAGACTAGATATAATATATTCAACTCTTCTTAGCGCTCCTGAAGTTGATAACATCAATTACGGGGTCCGAGGCTAGAGGCAGACTGTTGGATATCCAAGACATATTGTCACTATCCAGGTTGAGATGGCATCAGTAGTATTAATTCTCTCTAGGATGAGTTTGGTGTCTTGCCCATAGAGGAGAAGAGGTTGACTTTACTATCCGATTCGAAGAGTCCCCCGAAAATCAAGCACTGCGGATGTGAAGCATCAGGTACATCGTTCAGACGTTGAATAAGATGGAACTGCAGCAAGAAAACCTACGCATTTAGAATACTGCGATGGAGATCGAGTCTCATCTGTGCTATTCGAAAATTTGCACGAGACCCTTTCAGTCAGTCTTGTCCCGGAAATCAAAAAGGGGGTTATTTTGCATGGGTATGCGACAAGAAAACAAAAGACCTGACGAAATATTCCCAGGATTTGGACATTGTCATTCGAAAGGTTATTCTTTAAGGACATCTGAAGCTGTAGACTCATGGCTGAGGTATAGCCGGACGGGTAGAATCGTACTGTTTCTGGAGCTTAGGAGTAGGATGGTTTTGGATATATATTGGGAGTCGTAAATGATGCAAGGACAATGGTTACCACTGAGACTGATTTAGGAAATACTTTTGGCGAGCCTCTTGGCTGAGTATGTGGACTGCAAAGTTTCCTGCATCGACCATTGCCCAACCATGGTGCCCCCGCCGCTTGGCATTTGGGGGAAGAGTCACCGGCGGGTGCATTTTCAACAGCTGATACGAATGAGAAACGTGTACGAAAGGCAGGTCAAGTTAGACTTGCCGTTTTTCGCACTAGTCTGACGACGGCCTCGATGGAACCCCGGTTTTCGGTGCCCTCTTTGACCTTGCCAAAGTTTAGCGCGAGTAGGCAGACTTCATAGACGACTATACCTGTGCGGTCACGATCCAATTCCAGATACCGCCTTGATCATCCGTTAAGCCCTCTCCGGAGTAAGTTCGGCCGCGACCCCGCCGGCCTTTGGGTATTGTCTTTGGTAATGGTGGTCCAGGTGGGATGAGAGACGGTTCTTTGACCTCGAGCGTGGACGGCTCGAGAAAGGGTGATTGGGCGAGTGTATGAAATAGTTCTTTTACTGGAACAGGAATGTCTGGAGAAAGGTCTTGTGATTTTGGAAGGAGGTGAGGTGGAAGTTGTCTTGTATTGACTGGCTCAGGATCTACGAACCAAGGACGGGGTGCGTCTGAGAGAAAGCGTCGCGTTGTCAAGGACGTTAGTGGTCGCGCAAAGGTTCGAGCGTACATGCCAATTAGAGTATTCGGAAGCTGCCGACAAGTGTCTTGTGATTTAAACTGGATCGGAACGGGTTGGCGGCACACGAGCACATCATGGCCGTACGAGCCAGCATCGTCGTGTCCATCACCTCTTTTCTCCTTGGTGACCATTAAAATCATATCTTGGTCTTTTTCATCTCTTACTAGATTTTACAGGTTCTCTATTCACCCATTGGATCGCAGACTCCTTGACGTTGTGGAAGTCACCCGTCACCGATGAGCATCTATGGACTGCCGCCTTGTATTACTCGATACTGACCAAAGGACCCGTACAAGTCCTCTATGTCATCTCCGCTATCGTTGTTCTTGGTGGTACAACCATCTTCTGGAGTTTCCGAGATGGCGAAGCAGGAAACCTCATGTTTGATGGCGGAAGTATATGTACGTCTTACGCTCCAAAGATTCAGACATTTGTCTAACAACGTCTCAGTCCTCTACGGCACGACCGTCATCATGTACATGTACTCCGTCCTTCCAAGTTCGTCCTTGTTCGGTTCCACTCATTCCAAACCATAACATTCCCATTTACCCCCAGACCTATGTGAATTTTTCACATCTATTCCAGCTCACACGGCACATGACGCATTTCCACGTGCGCTCCGTTCACCGACCTTAGACCTCGCTTCAAATCACCTCGTTTGCAGCGTAGCGCTCACCGGTGTCTTGATTCTCCAAGCTGGCCGATGGTGGGCTGAACTCTCTGACGGAGACGACGAGTATTTGGAAGAAAACGATGTCGAGTCGACTGACGAATCCCAGTCAGCTGCTCCATCAGATGCTGCGCGATCAAATCAGCTTTGATGGCGTGCCTGGGTCACGCCCTTGATTGCACTTGGCAGACTACGGTGCCCCTCCCCAGCTCGGTCACACAGATCCGTGTAAAAACCCTCGCGGACATCTTAGGGACTCCTGTCGTCCCACTCACGATTATCACGAATTTACATCATTGCTGTCTTGATATCTCGCATCCCGTGCATGCTATCCTAAACATACACAACCCCGTGACTCCAGGTGTTCATCCTCTCTATTTGCAGGATAAAATGGTCGGCCACCGCAGTGGCAACTGTTCGTCGTATACCCAAGCTTTTGTTCACTATCTGTTAGCTGTCAGGGTTCGAAGCAAATTCGTGGATCGCGATGTGGATTATTGTTACATTGCTAAACACAGTTGTACATGTTAATGGTGGGACGAAGCGAGGAGAGAAACGTGTCGTTTGAGTGGTAACCTGAGCCTAAAAACGTGCAAATCAAGTATGTAAAGGCTTGGAACACGGTAATTAACCTGAATCGTTTCAAAGTTGACCAACCACTTGCTCGACATACTCTCCCCGGTGAAGACCATATAATATCCATGGTCAGCTACGCCGAAGAACGTGACGCCAACATAGCGCGCAACCACCTCCTCCTCGCGTCACTCGGCGTAGAGAAACTGAAGCCCAAGACCGAACCCAAGGAGACGCGCCATAGAAATCAGAAGAAATCCAAACCCAGACCCTCTACCGGTCTTAAAAGAAAGGCAGACGAGGACTCGGATACAGACGCGGACGAGAAGCCTTATGCAAAAAGGAGCGCACGCGTCGCGAACGATGAAAATGCCGTGCCCCAACCTGAACAATCAACGGAGAGTCGAAGGCGAAGCTCGCGCATTGCGGGCAAGCCTGCGGACGCGATAGGACGCGTCGAGCAGTCTCGTGGCACGCCACAGCCCATTTCTGTAAAAGCGTTAGTCGAAGATACTTCCACACGGGTGAAACGAGGGAGGCGACATAACCCGTGAGCACGGACGCTCTTTTCTTCAGCAGGTATTGACCGCTGAGCCGCTTGTTGGACATGCAGAAAAACATATGGGTTGATTCCTGGAATTGAAGTTGGCTCATGGTGGGCGTCGAGGTATGGTTTCTTCCTTTCAAGATCGATTCGAATTGGTTGATGACCTAGGTATCTCAGGGAGGAATGCTCGAACGATGCTATTCACGCGTGAGTCGTAATGCCATTACGTTCTAGTTCTCAGATTTTGCCCTCTTCGTTAATCTTCGTCTAAAAATAAAGCCCGTGGGTGGGAGGTATTGCTCCAGGCCCAGATGGCGCGTACTCTGTCGCACTCTCGGGGGGCTACGATGATGACGTTGATGATGGATATGCGTTGTAAGTTTATACCCTATTATTCATCATTCAGGTCATTGATGTTCCGTTCCATAAGCACATATACAGGTGCAGGAAAGTTGGAATTTTATACCAAGTAATCTCTGTGAAAACAACTGATGTTCACTATCACAGGTGGCAGGGATCTCAAGGGGACGAAAGCAGCTCCAAAAAACGTGAGTCGATTAGCCCGACTACTAGGGGAATCTAACTAGGATCCCCAGTTACGGACCGCCGAACAAAGCTTTGACCAATCCTTCGAACGCAATCATAATAAAGCACTCAAGGTATGTTCATCTCTATGCACGTGTCATCCTTTGTCGTTTGCTCAGCTTTTTTTCCGGAAGCGCTCCGTGGAGACGGGAAAGCCTATACGTGTCATCAGAGGATACAAGCTACGGGCCAAGTACGGGCCAAGCGAAGGGTAAGCACAAGCAATCTTTCCCATTCACGACATCCAATCCACGTTCGCCACAGATACCGCTATGACGGCTTGTACACCGTGAAGAAGGTAAGTAACGATCCGGGAACGATATCATACGTTGATTGGCACACGGGCACAGTGCTGGCAAGAAAAGGGACTCAACAAAGGCGGATTCTTGGTGTGTAAATATGCATTTGTGGTGGGTCGACTCACCTCCGCTTCCGTTCAACTATTTTGGTCGTATTGACTTTCTTCGCAGCGTTTACCGGGTCAACCACCTATCCCTGTCAAGGGTATGGACGAAGAGAGTGACGACGAGGACGACGACGAGGTGGAATCTACGGTGGGTGGTAGTGAGTCCGACGCTGAAGGACACGCGTCCTAGGATCAATCACTTTCGGTCGATTTGTGCTTATTGACGGCTACTGGCTTTTTCTTTTGTCGATATCAACCTGCATAGTTAGTATATACCTCCCCAAATTGCTGTCCTAATCCCATGTAAATGTTATCGTGAAGTTGAATTTTCACGAATGCTCCATTTCTTATCCATAGACACATTGTCGTTCCCTTCTCGCGTTCACCACCATCCAAGAAGGGCCTCGACTCTAAGCCGCTTTCGTCACGCATACGCTCTCAGAATGTTGGCAGAAGACGCAAGAGATTTCGAGAACCTCCGGGAGAAGTTTGGTCGCTTCAGATTCCTCATCGTCGGACGGGCGAATGCCGGCAAGACAACTATCCTTCGGGGTACCTGCAACTCGACGGAAAACCCAGAGGTCTAGGACGGCGATAGAAACAAGGTATGTATCCAAGTCGACGTACGCTGTTCCGTTGTATGCTTGAGCACGCGATCAGATCGATCCGTCGCGAGTCCAGGGATCTATGGGGGTGAGCATTGTCAAGACGTCCATGGTACTGTGGCTGATCGCCGCGGCTGCTAGCGCGGCATCCACAACATCGAGAACGAGCTGGTTTTCGGTAGCAACGACAAATTGGTCTTTCATGATTCGCAGGGCTTCGAAGTTGGTCGCGAAGACGAATTCCTGCGAATGAAGAAATTAGTCAATCGTCAAAAGTCTGCGATACTGTTCTGACCTACCAGAAACTGTGAGGTGTGACGTTGCTGCTTCCAGGAGAGGTCCAATGGAATATTCGTCTAGGTATCTTGACTTGTAGTGTTCTAGAGTCTCGTTTGCCGGTAGGTCGAGTTCCAGCTGTATATCTAGCAGACCCACTTGAGTAGTAAGCACCACGACAAGGGGAACTACGGAGTCCGTAAGTTACACGGTCAGAACGCAGCAAAAGGTTTTGTTCATCGGCAGCCTCAAACCCGAGACTGTCATGAACCACGAATCGCTCGTTGGTGGGAGCAATGGATTACTGATCGATGTTGGGGATACCACGAGTGGTTTCAGATGTTTGCTTGAAGGCAAGAGTAAGCTGAGGATACATCTTGTGACAGTCGAGTCGCTCACGTCTCGGACACCAAACACCCTACGAATCAGCGAAGTTTGACCAACGCCTGGCTAGAACCAGGTGAGTTTATTTCCACCCGCAGGATTAACAACTACATTACCGATGATCAAAACTCGGAATCTATAGGCAGAGCCTTGATGCATGAGGGAAATATATGTTAGCTGCAACGTACTGTGAACAAAAAATCCATGAAAGAACGAGTATAAACAAATGGTAAACCACAAACCGACTGATAGCCGGTTCAATATTTCTTGCCTTTTTCCGATATGCTATGGATAAAAGTGAGCGATGCACGACACCATGTAGAAGTAACCAACATCTTACGCCCTGTTCATCACGCAAACATTCAATATCACGTAGATTGATGTCAATCGTCACGCCTATTCGCTTCTGCAATTGCGAACTACAGATGACGAATACCGAAATCTGATCATCCGGGTCGAGAGCGCTGAAGCGTGTTGCGCAGGCATGCAGTTACGTGAAACGTCTCGCATAGGCGGATCGAATTCTTCCTGGTGGACTTCGCCCGCACGTATGGTATTATGAATATCCCTCTGTAATTCAGCGTTCTTGGTCCCAATTTTGATGGACCCGATTGTCTTGTAGAATCCCTCGCGAGACTGATATCAATGGCTGGAAGAAATGAGTCGAACGTAGTCTCTCCTAAATAGATATGTTTGTGCAGAGTGTTGAAATGAGCGTTTCCTGTGAAGTGGAATGATCGCTGGACATGCCTCCGTACCGGGACGGCGGTGAGAAAGGATAGTGGTGAGGACGGGTTCTCTCGTCCCCGCAAGATCGTAGCCTTGTGAACATGCTGTGTGTACGCCGTGCTGCAGTGCATACGTCAGGCACATCGGCTCACGTGGTGGGTGTCATGAGCGCTTGAGGGCGCTAGCTCTCGATGAGAGCGACGGTCGAATAGATTTCTGGACGCATAAGCTACAGGACCTACTGTCGCAGCGTTCGATCTTTGTAGCGAGAAACTAGGAGCAGAGGTATGCATGAGAGAAAGGTAAATTTCGGTTCCCGACACGGAGCTACCAAATTCATACCAGTCACCTCCACCTTGCATGTTGAATGCCGCTGTCAACTCGTTCCCGTAGCCCAACCTCCTCTATATCAACTTCTGGCCAACATTTTCCTATCTCATCTTCTCGCGCTCGACACTCTCGCTTGTCATCCAATGACTCGACAGAATCCTTACGAAACCTTGAGCTCACGGATGGGCCCATGGTAGCACCGACAGACACGAGACACGCCAGGACACGATCTTTTTCCTTCTCAGGGTTCAACTTCCAGGCGGATTTACTTCCACTCAGCGAAACCATTAGCGAAGCAGACGTCTCGTTCAGAGAAAGTCCCGGGGCAGAGAAAAACATCAGTTTGGTACATGGTACGTGCCTTTTGTCGTCCTTTCCGTTTTGGTGTTGTTGGATGGTCGACTCTCAGGTATCGGGTTAGTCGTTGGATTGCAGGTATCTGTTGCGACTTTGTGGGTATTCTTGGGACTGACTGTTGCCCTAGATTGGCTCCGGAATATTGTATGAGTTTTCGCTCCATTGTTTCTTGAAAGCTGACAGCATTGTGCAGTTCCTCGCCAGGTGTCATTGTTGCTAACACGCATAGCGTCGGGGCAAGTCTAACGGTATGGCTTGCATCTGGGTTACTCGCCTGGACGGGTGCAAGTAGTTTTGCAGAGCTTGGGTATGGCCTCTTTTCACTCGAGTAACCTTCACTGCAACTAATTGTTTTCAGCTCAAGTATACCTTTGGACGGCGGTGCCCAGGCCTATTTGTCGTATGCTTATGGACCTCTTGTATCATACCTCTTCGCTTGGACAGCCATATCTGCACTGAAGCCAGGTTCGCGGGAGAGTCCGACTTTCCTTCCTTACTTGAGTACTCAATTTTTGCGTATAGGCAGTAATGCAGCCATCAGTCTCATCTTTGCTGAATACCTCAACCGACTCATGTGGCACATTACGCGTGACCATGTGTCACCTGACAGCATCCCTCAGTGGTCTATCAAACTCACCGCGGTTATAGCAGTGCTTCTGGTGGCTCTCATATGTTCGGCGACAAGGAACATGGGAACCAGAGCCTCGGTCTTGTTTACTACCATCAAGGTGTGCT
>JBBPLM010000008.1:104608-123285 GCA_038089795.1 Pulchroboletus neoregius | reverse complement strand
ACTTCGGTGAACAGGTATTTCCCATTCCTCATCAGTCGGCGGGTCGCTGCAGCAGGAGGCGT
Organism: Pulchroboletus neoregius; assembly: GCA_038089795.1. Lineage (NCBI taxonomy): Eukaryota > Fungi > Basidiomycota > Agaricomycetes > Boletales > Boletaceae > Pulchroboletus > Pulchroboletus neoregius. Next base: position 123,223 of record JBBPLM010000008.1, on the reverse strand, counting down.
CGGGGAATGTGATGTCGTCGAATCCCCTCGGTCCTCGACGGTAGGTTTAGACGGCGCGGACTTTGGTCCCTTCTTCGATTTCTTGTCCGTCAAAGGAGTCTCCCTGAGCTTCTTACCTTCGCCAGTGGCCGGAGAAGATTTAGGCTGTACTACTTTGGCCCGATGGGATAACATCTCCGCAGTCTCGACCTTGATAGAAAAAGCATTCTGACGGCCTCGTTTCAGAACTTTGACTTTCGCAACGGACTCCACAATATAGTCCGTTTCATCTAGCAGGGCACCTTCTTCGACGCAGTCCGCCACAAAGGCGGCCAGGATTGGAGACTTGCCTAGAGCAATGGCCTCGTTAAGAAGGCCTTGAAAGGTATCAGAACGAGCGAACAAGATCGAATAGTCGGCATCTGCAATATTGTTGACAATCTTCCCCTTGTTTTTCTACTCAATCCGTTGGCATCAAGTTTGCGGTAAGAAATGCTATCTAAACACACCTTGATATTTGTGACCACGGTGTGACGACCATGGAGATCTACTTGTACAAAGAATCGCAACGGCTGCCCAGACACAGACAAGAAAATTTCACCGTGCTTTTTACGTGCAACGATATTTCGAGGTCGTACAGGTAGAGAAGCAGAGGAATATGTTGAATACGAATCGTCTGAAGCTTCCATGAGTTCATCAACTTCGGAATGTTCGGAAAAGTCCGTAGTGATTGCTCTCTCTTTGCCTTTACGCAACCGCTTCGAAGGTGGATTAGTAGGCTTCAAAGCAGGCGGGCGCTTGCGAGATGTTGACGGAGTTAAAATTTCGTCTGGCTGACCACGGGAGGGATTGGTGCGCGATTTTCGTGTCACGGAGCGATCCTCAGAAACTTCGGTACCAGACCCGTGCTTCCGGGAAGCGGTAGCTGTATTTCTGAGAAAATGGCTCTGATGGGTAGTCAAAGATGCATCGATTCCGGGGGATTGAAATCTCCCAGACGCTTGAAAGGTAGAGGTTGAAGGTGTAGGCCCAGGAGTGGTTGGTCGCTCGGAGGACGTGGAGGCATTAGAATTAACTGGTTGTTGTGAAACGGGCGATTGATTCTGGCCAAACCAGCTAGACTGATCCATGTGTCGCACAACCTCCATTATGGTCATTATAGTCGCAAGATTCGGAGTCTGAAGGTTCACGCCATTCATGGATGTCATGTTCGACGTCATCTGCATCATCGGGGAGTGAACGGAAGGCAACGGAGCATGGGGCACGCTGGGAGCGTGGATTATTTGCGGTTGGTGTGGTTGGGAAGAAGGAAGGCCCATATGCGGAAATGGTTGAATTGGCATCATTTGGGGCCGAGAGGAAGGATAGGGTTGCTGGGTAGCGAACGGTGCATACGTGTAGGTATTCTGAGATTGGGATGGTTGCACGAATAAAGTAGGTTGGATATAGGGTAATGGTTGTGTAGTTGGTGGGGGCGGAGGACTCTGTTCTGGTGGTATGTGGGTGTTTGTCATCGGTTCTTTGGAAAGGGTTGTGCCAACCACGGCTGACTGTGCTATTGCAGGCGGTCCCGTGATGCGTGATGAATTGGATCCCAATCTGGTGAAGTTCGAACGTTCAACGACAGTGTTCTCGGGTCGTTGGGATGCGGGATCCACCGGAGTGACCCTTGGCGTTGGTAGTGGACTTCTTGTAGAGTGTATCAGTGGAAGGTGTTGGGAAAGAATTCGGCGACCGACTTTGTTACGAGTGCCTCAACTTCTTCAACTTCTTCCTCGTCTATTACAACGCCGTCAATGGTAACGGGTTTCCCGTCGTCTATTGTCATTGCGCCTCCCCAATTATCGGCTTCGAGCAAAGGCCGACCAACATCTATAGATGCCCGGACCCACGTGTATTCAAGCACTACCTTGCTTGCGTCGTGACCCCATGTGCGGATGAGGCGTTTGCCGCTCTCGGTTGCAGAGTCAACTAGGATGATAGCTGCCTCCTTGGCGTTGCTCAGGACGAGTGCACCTGAGCTCTAGATGGAATCGATGGAATCGGAGACGCGGGATAAACACGACGACAAGTTTGACATACCTTTAATGTTCTGACAAGTTTAGGACGACCCTCGAGTTCCACAGCCTGCAGATTGATTTTCAGCGGGTTACCCTGGACATTGACGAGTATGCCCTGATGCTGAGCACTGGACTGTGTTGATGACAATTCCGAGAGTTCCATACGTACTTGGAACTTGGCTAGTACAAGCGCGCGGTCGACGGTACATATTGATATTAATAATATTATAATATACTTTGATGGATGAATTGCACGTGACCTGTCTTATGCACAGCTCATTGTCATCATACATTTTATTGGACGGACACTATCATGGCATAACAGGGAAATAAATGTATAACATGATGATGCCGAAGGAATATAACAGGTCATCACCGATAACTATAGAGTGGATCAGTAAACGAACTAGAGCGCATGATGTAGACACATACCTCTTCTGCCTACGGGCACGGGCACCGGCACCACCAAACTTCTTCGGCTCCATCCGTCTAGGATCTGCAATCAGCAACGTACGGTCGTACGCAACCAACTTTTTCTTCAACTCCATGGCGCTATAAGCATCGATGTACTTGGAGTAGTATGCAACGACGGCCTTCGCGATGGCCTGACGGATGGCATACACCTGTGAGGTGTGTCCTCCACCCTTGACGCGCACTCGGATGTCAAGAGGTGCAAAGGACTCTTCTCCTGCAACGAGAACTGGCTCGTAGATTTTGAAGCGGAGTATTTCTGGCTGGACAAGGTTGATAGGAGACCCATTGATACGGATGAGGCCGCGGCCCTCCTTTGCGTGGGCTACTGCGGTAGCGGTCTGCAAAACACGCTGGGTAAGTGGACCTGTCGCTCGAGATTGCCTGCATCCCAGTGCGAACCTTCTTTTTACCGAAAGTTTGAACGGCCTTTGTCGACATTTTGCTGGCCGAGGTTGGGGCGATCTGCAATGGGTGAGATCAGTAACAGTTCGATAGTGAGAGTCGTCATCCAGGGGGAGAAAGTCGCATCCAGCACATTTCCCGGGTGATTTGACCCGACATTCAGTGATCTGACATGTTCTCCGCCTAGGAATGGACGGAGGAGAAGCAAGAAGATGAGCGTACCGTCTCTGAGTCGGTTCAAGTGTTGCTGGTCTTTGCCTGCGCCGTCCACGGTGTGTTTGTGTCTTGATGGCAAAGAGTTCCCACGGTCCATCTGTGGTAATTTTAGTGTCTACTTCACTTGTGCTCTACACAATGTTTTCAGCCTTTTGGCAGACAGCTGCGACTCCAGTCCTAAGGAGCACTCGTACAACCATCCCAAGCTGGGCACGGACGTTCGCTGCAGCCGTACCAGTCCATGGTCAAGAGTCCTCGACGGGAGAACGTAGAGGTCCTTTTTCTCTCTCATTTGAGTTATTCTCCGCTGACTGGTGCATCAGCTATCGATCCCGTTGAACCTGTTCTTCTCACATTGTCATCCCTTGAGGGAAAAAAGGCTAGAGACACAGCAGTTGCTCTTGACCCGACCGTGTTCAACCATCCCATCCGACATGATATCTTGCATCTCTGTGCTGTTCATCACCTGGACTCCCTCCGCCAAGGAAGTGCTAATACCAAGACGCGAGCGGAGGTCCGAGGTTCCGGGAGAAAAATTCGACCTCAGAAGGGGACCGGGAGAGCACGTCTAGGAGACGGTCAAAGTCCTATGCTTCGCGGAGGAGGCGTCGCCTTCGGTCCAAAGCCACGCGATTTTAGTACAAAGCTCAATCGCAAGGTCATCGAGATGGGAATGAGGGTGGCACTGTCGGCAAAATTGAAAGAACAGAGACTAGGCGTCGTGCCTCGTATCAAGTGGTATTGTCACAAGACGATCACGTTCAAGAATAGACTTGAAACGCTCGGATGGAGAACGGGGACCCTGTTCGTTTCTGGCCTACCTCAGACGGATCCTGCCATCCAACGCGCGGGAAGGAATTTGCGAGGACTGGAATTCAGGCATGCTGATGAGGTCAATGTGTATGACCTCGTCAAGTGGCGAAGGGTGATATTGGATCTTCCTGCTGTTGCATTACTAGAGTCGAAACTCGGTCGACAATTTGTTGGACGAGGCTAGCCGTACTAGTATCTCTATCGTAGTCTGCTGTGCGTTTACGCGGCCACGTGATGGACGCGTTCTCATTAATTGCCCTTTTGACTTTGCCATCGATGCAATACCAACAGTCATGTCTCAACCATCTCAGAACGAAGAGCAGCAAGAAGATCATTCCCTCTCAGGCCCTCTCCTTGTCGCAAAACTAGAGGAAGCCGGAATACACGCCAATGACATCAAGAAACTCGCAGACGCCGGTCTTCATACCGTTGAAGCTGTCGCTTTTACACCCAAAAAGAATCTCATGGCTATTAAAGGTATATCGGACGCCAAGGCAGACAAGATTCTTGGTGAAGGCAAGTACTGGGCCACATCAGCTTGATCTGGTCCTGTGAATCACAACACGAGACTAGCCCAGAAAATCGTCCCACTTGGCTTCCAGAGTGCTACAGAAGTGCATGCCCGTCGTTCTGAGCTGGTACATATCACCACCGGTTCTAAACAGCTAGATGCTCTGCTGGGTGGTTTGTGAACACGCAATTGACTTCATATACCCTGCTATCTAACTCGCATATAGGTGGCATCGAGACGGGTGCTATAACAGAATTATTTGGTGAATTCAGAACGGGAAAGTCCCAGTTATGCCACACACTTTCGGTGACTTGTCAGCTCCCTGTCAGCATGGGAGGTGGAGAGGGCAAATGCTTGTATATCGACACCGAGGGAACTTTCCGTCCTGCTCGTCTACTCGCCGCTGCTGAGAGGTATGGTCTCAATGGAGAAGAAGTATTGGACAACGTTGCGTATGCTCGCGCATATAATGCAGACCATCAGAATAGTCTGCTCACTAGCGCCAGTGCCCTCATGGCGGAGTCAAGGTGCCATCTGTATTCGCCATGGCATGTCCTAACTCCTGATAATCGGTACCAGGTTCTGCCTTCTTATTGTCGACTCTTGCACAGCGCTGTATAGAACAGACTTTAGTGGTCGCGGAGAGCTTTCCGCTCGCCAAAATCACCTCGGAAAGTTCCTACGCACTCTTCAGCGGCTAGCTGACGAGGTAGGTTGCCTTGCTTGCTCGTGTGAACCATGGCTTATGTATTCGGTCCAGTTCGGCATCGCTGTCGTCGTCACAAATCAAGTCATGTCGAATCCCGATGCATCTGCTGGTCCATATGCTGCGAATGAGAAGAAACCCATTGGAGGCAATATTATGGCCCATGCTTCTACTACTCGGTCAGCGACTACTTTTTCTTGGTCATTGTTGCTCATTCTCTGCTAGCTTGCAACTCAAGAAAGCCCGCGGAAACACACGGACATGTAAGATTTACGATTCACCGTGTCTTCCAGAAATGGAGACTACATTTGCTATCCTTTCCGGTGGGATAGGGGACCCTGAGGAAGAAAACTGAGCATGTGGGGCCTTTGGAAAGATGATATGCTGTCCACACTTTTTGGGAGCTAATACTGTAAGGTGGACTATGGAATTTATAACGAATTCTCTTTGTTGTAAGCTTCGGATGTCATGGCGGGGATATTTCACAAAATGACTTGGTGTTCGCATATGTCTAAATGGACATGCGTTTTGTGTAGAATACATTAAGTCATAAACCAGTTGAGTGGCATAGCATGTGAGACCACCGGAAAGAGGGATGTTGTCACACCAACAGACGTGTTAGAATGTTCGCCTTGGTGTGGCTGATGGTCTCCCTGAGTTTATTGACATCCCAGGGACTGACATCCGCAATGTCGGCCAGCAGGTAAGCAATGTCGCCCTTTGAGTCCGAGTACTGCTTCTCGACGTTGTATGGGGACAGAATATCGTTGACTTGTCTGAGCACACCAGGCTGGTTGGCGTGAACGTAACAAACGCGGACGTTGTTGCCTTGTTCCGCAGTAATGGCGCGTAAGTCGACCTCTGGGAAGTTGACTGCCCCAAAGGTAGAACCGTAGTTGAGGTAACGCGTCAGTGCCTGAGAGACTTCTTCCCCGATCATGCGCTGAGCCTCTTCCGTAGAACCACCGATGTGAGGGGTAAGGATCAGGTTCGGAATACTGCGAAGAGCAGAGGCCCATGAATTGATCTGATCATCAAAAGGTGCGCCATTTGATCCTGGCTCGGCGGGGTATACATCCAGCGCAGCACCAGCGATGTGTTTGGATGTGAGTGCATCAATCAGCGCTGGGATGTCAACAACACAACCACGCGCATTGTTGATGAGATATGATCCCTGCTTCATATGCTCGAGCTCCTGCTTCGAAATCATGTTGATGGTCTCGGGAAGCTCAGGAACGTGAAGGGTGACAAAATCTGCCTCAGCCAGGAGTGTTGGAAGCGTTTCTACCTGACGAGCCGAGCCAAGAGGCATCATGTTGATCACATCGTAGAAGATGACGCGCATGCCAAAGGCCTCGGCAAGGACGGAGAGTTGTGAACCGATGTGTCCGTATCCAACGATTCCGAGAGTCTTTCCACGAACTTCCCAGCACCCTTTGGACTGCTTGTTCCAGATGCCCGCACGCATCTCATGGGAACGTTGAGACCATTGCCGTGATAGTGCGATGATCTCGGAGATGACTAGCTCCGCGACTGATCGAGAATTGGAGAAAGGGGAGTTAAAAACAGGGATGCCAGCCTTGGCTGCGGTGATGAGATCGACCTGGTTGGTCCCAATGCAGAAACAACCGATGACGAGAAGCTAGAGAAATGAGGATGAGAAAGAGGACACGCTTGAATAGATAATACATGCCCTTGTCGCCGCCTTGATGATTTTTTCTGTGATTTGAGTCTTGCTACGTATACCGACGGCGTGATAGTGGGGAATTTTTTCTAGAAGCTCGGCCTCTGAAAAAGCGGTGATGTAGTGATCGACATGGAAACCTTGGGATCTGAAGTAACGGACAGCCTCTTGGCTAATGTTTTCTAGGAGGAGGAGTCTTAGATCCTCGTTATCGGCGGGGTGGAGTACTTTTGGTTGTCTGATGATATTGAGGGCTGCGAGAGAATCCCGGTGACGGAGTCTGTCTGAAAGCGACTGGGACGTCGGGGAGATGGACGCGGCGACGACCCTCGGAGAGGATGACGGGATGGGGATGGGTTGGGCAGCCATGTTGGGGGAACGGAAATGAGGGTGATTCATTTTTACGATGGCCTTTTATTGAGGAGCCAAATTGCGATGACTCGGAGCGCGTACAATGATTGAGTTGTCAACTTTATTGATTTAAATCTGATAAAGTTGTACCAATTGCCCCCGGCGCTGCATCACGATGCGCCTCTTCCTCCTCGATCACGGCGCTGGCAACGTCCAGAGCCTCGCAAACTCTCTCACAAAGCTTGGCTACTCTGATTACAAGTGGATCAGAAATGCTCACGACTTTGCCGAATTGCACGCGACGTCCGATACGCCTGTAAGTAATGATCAGCCCATTTCCATGTCTGATGACCCTATTGCATCCCTAGGCTCTCATATTTCCTGGCCAGGGTGCCTTCCACACTGCCATCCAGTCCTTGCACAATCATGGTCTGTTTGAACCCCTTCAAAAGTACCTAGACTCCGGGAAACCATACTTTGGCATATGTGTCGGCATGCAGGTCCTCTTCGCATCTTCCGCCGAGTCCCCCGGCATTCAAGGACTGGGGACGATACCATGCCCAATAGTTCGTTTTGATGACACGGACAAGGCAGTCCCTCATATGGGGTGGAACTCCGTGGAGTGCCTCGATCCCTCCGATCCGTCAGCTCTTGAGGGCGTCTCGTCCACTTCACACTATTATTTTGTTCACTCTTACTGTGCCAAGTACGATCCCTCCATTCCTGCTGCCAAGTGGGCGCACTCCACCACCCAATATGGTCAGGAGGTCTTCATATCCACGGTGCGAAAGCATAATATCTTTGCTACCCAATTCCACCCCGAAAAGTCGGGCCCAGCGGGCTTGAATATCTTAAAGGCCTGGATTGAACAATCTCACAAAGGACGTACCCTTGTTCCCCCACCCCTCTGTATACCTCGTCTTCCCAAGCTAAGAGACGGATTCACCAGGCGTATCATTGCTTGCTTGGACGTCCGTGCCAATGATGATGGAGACCTCGTCGTCACAAAAGGCGACCAATATGATGTCCGCGAGAAAGTCTTCCCCTCTGGTGTCACCGCAGTCAGGACCGCCGGTGCAGTGCGCAATCTCGGGAAGCCAGTCGCACTCGCCAATAAATACTATACATCAGGAGCCGACGAATTATGCCTTCTTAATATCACTTCATTCCGTCACTCCCCTCTCCACGATCAGCCGATGCTTGCGGTCGTTCGCGTTGCCGCTCAGAAAGTCTTTGTTCCTCTCACTATCGGAGGTGGTATCAAGGACACCATCGACCCTGATGGCACCAAACGCTCCGCAGTCGAAGTAGCCGGAACATATTTCCGTGCTGGTGCTGATAAAGTCAGCATTGGCTCTGAGGCCGTCTACGCGGTGGAAAAGCTGCGCGCAGCGAACAACGTCGGTGACGGCACTAGCGCGATCGAGACCATATCAAAGGTGTATGGTAGCCAAGCTGTAGTCGTCTCGATTGATCCAAAACGGGTTTACGTGAACCCCGCGACATATGATGGGCCGTACAGAGACGAGCTCGTCTACGAGCAGTACGATAGACCCGATCAACGTGGCAAGGCTTGGTGGTATCAGTGCACTGTCTCTGGAGGACGGGAAACCCGCCCAATTTCGGTTGTAGAGTTGGCGAAAGGCGCACAGAAGCTCGGGGCCGGAGAGATCTTACTTAACAGCATTGACAGGGACGGAACGGGTCTTGGCTTCGACCACGACCTAATTCGGTTGGTGAAACATGTTGTGTCGATCCCAGTTGTAGCCAGCAGTGGAGCAGGAGTCAAGGAACACTTTGTAAACGTGTTCAAGGAGACCAATGCAGAGTCCGCTCTAGCTGCCGGGATATTCCACCGGGAAGAGGTGAGGATAGGGGATGTAAAAAGGACGTTAGAAGAGGCGGGGTTCAATAGTAGAATTATATAGACCTTGAATCAATTCAGGATTGTTCTCATCAAAACCTTAGCCAAGGAGAATCCACTAGTGAGCTCGGGGCCAGCAAGCAGAATACGAGCGCGTTACACTATTAGATAAACATCGCAAATGTGTAGACCTACATACAACCTCGAATGAGGTGGGTATATGTAGATAATAGGTCACTAGGATGGATACAGGGAGCATGATGAAAGAGGGGAAGGACAAATCGCAAGATCGTAATACGACGGAAAAGTGGCATGGAATTGTCGGACATCGAGAAAAAAAAAGGTAGAAAAACACGGGTCTGGAAAGATGAAACGCAACCTTGGAAGACCTCCAAAATACGGGTGGGAAAGAAAGAAAAGAAAGAAAAATGGGCAAACACCAAAGTGTGGTATGCTCTGGGGCGATAACGCTTTATTTCGGCCCTCTGACAACATCCTTGACCTTCTTCAACAAACTCGTCTTCCGACCAAGGCCAGCGCCAGATCCGGGTGATCCAGGTGTGCCATCATAGTCCGCGTATCTGTCTTCGCCTGATGGCGTGCGGGCCGTTGCTGGCGCATAAGGTGTCGCTGGGAGTTGTTTCTCCTTTCGCGGATCATCAATGTACACATAGGATTCTGAGTTGTCTGACATTGGGGACATGTTCTCCTTCATGTTTCCGCGGCGATCCGGATTAGTGCCGTTGCCCCCAGCGAAGCGTCCAAGGAAAGAGTTCTGCGGACGATGCGTGAGCCGGGGGGCGGGCTGATGCTCTGCTGAAGTCGGCGAGGGTGGTTTTTCGACATCGTCGTAACCTACGGGTACGTTGGGGGAATCCCGCATCTTCCGAATACGTTGCATGAGAGACTTGGTACGCTTGGGTGCTCCTGAGGGGGATCCAGGGCCGCTTTCCACATCAGACTGATGGGCATCTTGTGCTTCTGGGACCATAATTGGCTGTGGGGGAGGCAGAACGCCACGTCTGGGACGACGACCTTCTCTGTCGTTACGGTCCTTGTCCCGTACCTGAGGCTGCCTGACATCATCATCTAGGTATTCTCTGTAGACCTCCCGGAGGTCACGACCGTCTTTGGAACGCCGCCCAATAGAGTGTTGTGGTGTGCCATGTCGAGAACCATGTCCCTCCCTACCGGCATAAATGGAGTTGGAGGGAGTGTCGCCATCGCGCCGAGTAGTACCTCCGCCTGCAAAGAATTCCTCGAATGGCTCGGGCTCGTGGATTCCCCAAGCCTCTGCAATAGCATCTACTTTCTTCTTTGGGATATCATACGTGGGAGAAAATGCCCCCTTGTAGGCAGCTGGAGACGAGTAGGGGGCATCAACAGAGGGAACGTTGCCCTCGCCTGGCGGACTGCTCCAGGCGAGCATGGGTGCCTTGGTGCGATGACGGTTGCGAGAAGGCGCACAAGCATCGAAGGGACCATCGTGGTGAAACACTGGAAGGGAAGATTATGAGGGGAGGGGAGATGGGATTTTTAAAAAGGACGTACTAGGCCCTACACCACTAAAATCGAGTCTGTCTATGACGTCTGCATGAACGGAACCCTTCTTGCCGCGGGGCTTTGACTTTGCCTTTTCCAGGGCATTGGCGGCGTGCAAGACGGAATCTTGAGACATGGAGCGGCGGCCGTGCGTACGGGGAGTGCTCCCGGGTTGATTACTGTTTTGAAGGGGGTGGGGATGAGATTTTAGGTGGAGGAGAGAAGAAAAAGACGGACGCAACGACGGTCTGACTGCGACCGGACCTGGTACGAGAGGGCTGTTCTGAGGATTTGAGCTGGACGGTGTCTCTGACTGCCTCGATGATGTTGTCACGATGAGGGAGTTGTTTATCTGTGGATGCCATCTTTGAACGAGGGGGGTATTTCGGGGGAGGTTCGGGCGGCAATCGGGGGACAGGCTTTGCCTGATGAACAGGATCTGAGAAGGGGTCTGAATAAGATCTGTGACGGGTCCTGTGCCGTGCGAGCTGGTGATTCTGAGGCTGAGATGGAGGGTGCAAGAGCTGGTGCGGGTGGAGTTTTGATGGTGGCTTACTGCTGCCCGACTGCATCCTTGACATCGCGATCGGTCGTTCCCACGCCAAGCTAGGTGCGAGCGGGGGGCGGGCTAGTCGTCGGCGCTGTCGGTGACGGCGAGCAATAAAGCGTACACGACGACGACGACGACGACGTTCGCTGAGAGAGGTGAGCTGCGGTCTTGTGCGGTGACTCTGCTCTTCTTCCGCTATTTATACGGCCCACACAGAAGTCACGCGTGGCGTCCACTCTCTTCTTCTTCAAATCATTTAATGGGTCTCTGGTCTCGCGAGGACGTCGCCGCCCGCATCCTCGCCGGTGATTCCCTCGTCGTCTACAACGACCTCCTCCTCCGCATCCCACCCACCTGGCTCGCTGCACATCCCGGCGGCGCACTCGCAATCCTTCACTTCGTCGGTCGTGATGCCGCCGACGAGATCGACGCGTACCATGGCGGAGACACCATCCGCACAATCAAGAAATATGCCATCGGCACCGTCGACACCTCCCCCCACGTATGGGACCCCCTCCTCCCCCCAATCATGTCGGGTTGGGTCCGTAAAATATCCCCAGACGGCTCTCGCGTTTGGCATAACGAAGCCCACCCCATCGCGTCCCCTTCTGACTTGTCCTCGGAAATCCTTCTGGTCCACAAAGACAGTTCCCTTCTCCAGGACACAAACGGTCCCTCCCTTGCCACCCTTCAGCCCCCTCCCTCCAATTTGACCCTTAAAGTACAAGCTCGTCATTCCGCTGCCTACAAAGCACTTCACAAGCGCATCATCGATGCCGGTCTCTACAAGACGCGCTATCTCACTGGATATGGCCCAGAAGTCGCCCGATACCTCCTCTTGGCTGCTTCCACCGCCTATGCGTATAAGCATGGCTGGCTCATCATCAGTGCCGTGTGCCTCGGATTGCTCTGGCACCAACTCGTCTTCACCGTACACGACCTCGGTCACATGGGCGTCACACATGACTGGGCCAAAGATCGTCTCATTGCCATCTTTCTCGCTGACTTTGTTGGCGGTCTTAGCGTAGGCTGGTGGGTTGATGTGAGTCTTCATCTTTCTTTTCAGCTCCAATAGCTGATATTTTGCTCCCGTACTTCTCCAGAATCATAATGTGCATCATCGTAAGTCTCCCGTTGCTGTCGCGACCTTGACTCAATCTTGGTTTGTCAGTTGTTACGAACCATCCTTCCCAGTAGGTTTCGTCCCTTGCACTTTTTGCCTACACTCTCATGCTTCTCCAGCGATCCCGATATCGAGCATATCCCGTTCCTGGCAATCTCAACAGCGTTCTTCAAGTCACTGTGGTCTTCCTACTACAAGCGCACCATGTTCTTTGACCATTTCGCAGCAGTCTTCATCTCATTCCAACATAAGCTTTTTTACGTCCTCCTCGCTTTTGGTAGATTTAATCTCTACGCAAACGCCTATGGTTTCTTGATCCGGAAAGCATTTGATACCCGCAAGGCGAGAGGTGGCAGGTGGTCATGGTGGCTAGAGGTCATTGGCGTCGCCTTCTTTTGGTGTTGGTTTGGTGCACTACTCAAGGGTTGCGGGTCGTGGACAAACGCGTTCATCTACCTCATCGTCTCTCACGTAGTCACCAGCCCTCTCCATGTCCAGGTGCGTAGGGTTGCTGACGAGATCATACACTGCTCATTCCAAGCATCCTTGGTAGATTGTACTTTCACATTTCTCCATGTCCACGGCTGACCTTGGTCCTACGGAGTCGTTCCCTCATCGCCAGCTCAGGACGACTACCGATGTTATATGCCCTTCATATCTTTCCTTCGTCCATGGCGGTCTTCACCTTCAGGTCACCCACCATCTCTTTCCTCGTCTTCCGCGTCACAACTTGCGTGAGGCCAGTGTACTAGTGAAACAATACGCCAAGGAGCAGGGGCTCGTTTACGCCGAGTTTGGTTTCATCAAGGGCAATGGAGATGTGCTGGGTGTTCTCAAGGCGGTCGCGGATCAGGCCCGCCTTGTTGGGGTGGTTGCAGAGACAGAAATTCAAGAAGCAATCGTGAAGAAAGCGAACTAAGGGTATCTTCAGTCGTATTTTCGTTGCATATATATTATTCGCGACTACTCTTGAATATTCCTGGATACCCTAGCAGATCACATAGAATAATGTTCATGACCGTTGAGTAAATCGCGCTCGTACGGGTGCGTATGACATGTTGCATGTGACATTCCGAACCCAGCTGAATGCGCTCGGATTTTGGGAATATACAGGAGTGACCGAAAAGTGTAGCATACAGGAAATATAGAGTAAGCGAAGGCTTTTACTTCTTCTTGTTTGCCTCCTCCTCCTCCTTCTAGATAATGAGGGTGATTCGAGCGCTGCTACGCGACTGATTGGATTTTGGCATACCTTTGCAGCCCGGATTTTGCGTATACCTTCATACCGAGCATTGGCACGAGCAATGCGAAGGGCTCTATACGCTTCGAATGACCGTTCCTCGTCCGTAATTTTGCGGGGGGGTTCGGGAACATGTGTTTCGGGAAGAGGAAGAGGAGCCCGCGTCGTCTCGGCCTTGAGATCGTCACCCTGATATCATGTTCAGATATATGGGTTGAATCAGACCGCCTGAACACTTACACTGGAGTCACCCTTCTTGGGCTTGGATGCCTTTCGAGGAAAGACGATCAACTTGGCCTTGTAGGTTTTCAACCGCTCGACGTTGAGAGCCTTTCCCTCCTCGCTCAAGTTTCTCCTCCGGTGGTCAACGACTATACCAATACCACGTGCCTCTTTGCGGTTGATGCCTCCCTCCTTCAGCTCAGCTAAAGTAAATCCACGGCCTTCGCGGATCTTGCGGTTGTAGCGAACAGTCTGGCCACGGACAACAGGGCGGAGAAGTGTAAGCGGACGGACGCCGAGCTTGGCGGCCTTGACTTTGCGGGCTGTGCGTCTGCGAAGCTTGCGGCCGGGTTGATCGAACCAGGTGCGCACGCGGCGCTGCCAATCCTTGCGGAAGTGGTTACCGTGAAGAACTAGCATATACCCGCCAGGTCAGGCCACGGCGAGGTGGAAGTAAATCGGCTACGAACCGTTGTTGTGTGCGAAACCCATCTCTTATCTGCGAAAGAGAAACAGTCAGCTCCAAGCTGAAGGACATCCAACTTTGCCAAGTCCATCCACCCAGCACCGGGATTGACTCGCATGCGATTTTCAATACCCATATCCCAACGGCATAAAGATGGATCCTGTGGACGAGAAATGTACTATCGGAGGAGCAGACGCACCTTGACGCGGGTTTTCTTGACGCTGTTGACGACGAGGGGACCAGTGCCAGCCAGAGACACAGGCGCACGGGAACTCCCGTAAAGTTGGTGCGGCGACTTATTTTCAGTCCCACGTGTATTGCCCCTGACTATATGCACTTAGTAGCACCTTGCCTCACCTTGTCTAACACACATTGGTAGCGTTCACGCGGCTCAGACGCAGCTACGCTTTTTTTTGAGTAAGTAAGGTCATTCAACCGGACGAGACCGATGATCTTGCCGTAGATCGTCAGTGGTCACAGGGACGCCGTGCCGTCAACTTTGCTGACGTAATTACAGCCTATGGGATTAACGGGCACGCGCGTTTTCCCTGTTTCATACAAAAAATCGTTCTATCCGCTTCCTAGAGGGGGGGGGGATTTCTTGCAAAGTTGTCGTCCATCGTTTGAGTATGCGTCCTTCCCTTGTTCCATCGTTCTTACTCTTTGCTTCATATTTTTCCTCTGCACTATCGTTCAGTGTAACCGTCGGATCGTCCCCGATTCAATGTGGCCCTCTAAATGTCACCTGGACGGGTGAGTGAGCCTAGTAGTCTCTTTTCGCGAGTCCATGCAATAACGCTCGAATGGTAGGGGGCCAGGCTCCCTTCCAAATTATCTTAATACCCGTGAGTTGTCCACTTTGGGGAATTTACTGTATCCCTCAACCCATATCCCAAGGTCTACAACATTCCAAGGAACATATCTGTACCATCGACATCGTTCAATAACAATCAAGGCTTATATCAAATCTCATCCATTCCATTCCTCGAGGGACACCAATTTTTGCTGACCATGTCCGACGCAACTGGCTTTGGAACCGGGGGAATATCCGACTTACTCACTGTGGGAGCGCCAGTCGGAAGTGCATCCTGCAATACCTCCGATCCCTCTCTTCCCTTCTCTTTCAGCCTGCCATCTTCGCTGCAACAATGCAGGTACGTCGAAGGTCTCAGTCCTTCGCATTCGAGAAATTCACTTCAACATTAGCTCTTACACCTTCGACGGTTACGATGGGGCCAAATTACCCATCACAATCGCGGTCAGTCTTGTTGAGTTATTCGATTCTTCCGCTGCTTAGATCTCGTTTACAACTAGGGACTTATTCCTGATGGAGAATCGTTCCTCCTACACACTCCTTCAACAGGAACAAGCTTCACATGGGTCGCCGACGTCGCAGCTGGAACTACGATTGTTTTCACATTGACCGACGCCAATGGTAACTCAGGCGGGTCCTCTGATATCGAGAGTGTCGCCCTTTCCAGTGACGCCAGTTGTCTCAACGCTAATTCGCCATCCTCTACCGTAAGCTCCATTCCCTCGTCAACTTCAGCAGCTAGTTCCTCCACATCATCCCCCACGCAAACACCGTCCGGCGTTTCCACGGGCTCCATTGTTGGAGCAGCAGTTGGTGTAGTCCTTGCCGTCACGGTCGTCGTCGCGCTAGCAGTATTCTACTTAAAACGTCGACGCTACGGAATCACACCGACACGGAATTCGCGTCGTCCAAACTCGGTAGAACTCGATCCCGGTATTGATAATTTCCAACACCCCCCAATATATCCCTTCCCCTATCAAACTGATTCCGTCAGCCACCTGGCTCCCCCGATTGTATCCGGCTCACCTGCAACACCAGCATCGTATCAGGAGACGTCCCCGTCAACAGATCCCTCGGTCCACACATCGGGGATACCCTATACACACCAACAACACTCTCGAACAAACTCAAATACTGGCAGCTTTGCGGCATTCGGTGACGTTGCCAGTTCATCCATGTCATCGAGCGCCCGCCGGAAAGCTGCGATGGCCGGGATGACGAGTCATAAGCCTCCTACCCGCTTTATGGTTCATACTGATGCTGAGGATCATTTCCCCGAAGATGAAGCCGAGGTTGTTGAACTTCCTCCGCAATACACAGAGCGACGAACACCCGTGACAAGATCTTCTGAAGAGAGACCGGTATCGTCTGCTAATGGGCAATATGTAGATGAGACGCCACAGTCTACTTCTCATCCTCCTCCGGAGTAATCCCTCCGAGTAGGTTTCTGTATTGTAAACTTTGCACTTCGTACTTTCGGAACGTTGAAATAGGCCCTACTCCGGTTTTGTGATGGGAACCTACCCTTTGTTGAAGAATTGTGTTGATTCGCTAGAATATTTATGTTTGGGGTTCAGCTTGGGGTCCATTCGCTCGTTTTCTTTGATGGTGCAGGCATGTCTGTAACCCCGTAGTTGCCACGTCTGGTCGTTAGCATTTACGAGGAATCCCGAAGGGAATGGAATTTAGCAAGTGTTGCATTTTACAACGAGTTGCATACATATCCGGACGCAGTCAAGGAAAAGAAAACAGTACGACACCGCTGTTGGGTTGGGAATACGATCACTAAAATAGATGATCGTAAGTAATACAACACTGGTTACAACCTGGTACGACCCGGGATGAGACCAGGTCGAAGCCCAGAAAACTACAGTCCTTGAAAGTTCTAGGTTGACGTTATCCAACCATCCCCCAATGAGCGTCACGAATTTGGTTCCATGTCACCTCCATCGAGGTTCTGTTTGGAAAATGCATCAATCATGGCATCTTGATCTTTACGTCGCCTGTGTCTCCTGCGTTTGTCGTCCTTGATAACGCGCTCAATGCGTCTGCGCGTCTTGGCATGGTTTCGGGGATCGCTAAGTGCGAGTCTGCACCTGTAGCACGCAAGCTCGATACTTGCAAGCAAACGAAGGGTGTCGGAGTTATTCAAGGCCTGGGATGCTCCCAGTCAAACGCAATGCAACCACAACGCGTCGCAAAGAAAACATACATTGAATGACCATGATACGACACGAGCGCCTTCCACGCATCCGATGACGACGAAATTACCGCGCTTCTCTGCTTGCAAGTCCGACAACTGAACTCATCCTCCAATTAAAGCGAGAGAAGAGGGGAGCGTACGGATCACTCACCTCGCCGAACGAAACCATCACCTTGCCAGATGACATGGAACGTACCACTGGACATAAAGGCGATCAACACGATATTCGTGCATGGGGAGATGGGCTCATACCGACACGTGACGACTGCCCAGCGATCTCCTGAGAGACGAGAGCACGCCCAAGGTATACCCAAGAGTCCTTTTCTGGTCTTCTTATGTGCACTTTGACTTGAACGTCTCGAAACTCGCGCGAGCTTGTCGGTATCGGTGCTACTAAATATCATATGTGTGGAATACCCGGGCACAATAGGCACGTAAAATCAATGAATCAGCGGCATGGACGTGTACAGAATCTGCGATAGGAACGTACAAGACGGAGGGGGTACATGGTTCTGCATACCCTGTACATCGAGCACACCCTCGGGGAAGGAGGAACTAGTCGCTATTATGGGATCTTCTTCCATGGCATCCATCTGAGAAACAAGCAGATATGAATGTCCGGGAGAGCAGTGAGTACCCTTGAAGAAACGTGTGGGATTCGGGTATCTTGAGTGGCAGTGGACCAGTAAGTTATTGGGCGAGTTAGGTGCGTCTTACATTCCATCGGTCACGTGATCTCATTCATTATCAGTTGGTGTTGCCACCACACCATCTAGAACTATTCTCAGGTTCAATGGCCCACATAAAAAGCGTGAGACCCAAGGCCACAAACAGGTCAGTTTGGAATGGTCGTCGACAATCGTATCAGTCGAGCCAAGCGAGTTCATCCTCTCGCGGCGACCGCACCTTGAAAAATACAGGGACGAGTCTTTCGCGTGAGAAACCCTTTACAGGTCATCAGCTGAAAGAGGGATATATTCGCAGACAAGATCGTTGTTATCCACTTTCAATTCAATTATAAGAGCTGGATAAGTCAGCCATGTGGGTGAGGCAAACAAACGGTGGATAAATCCTTGGCTATTTGTGAGGGGCGACCATAATAATAGTAGGGATACCTGTCGACAAGCAACCAGGTTACAGTCTGTGGACGTGGACTCTCGACAAGGATCTCTCAAAACAGCCTATCTCAATTCCGGGGCGAGATAGCTACCTGACACCAGGCAAAGGTTGCGTGGCGTGAAGTGGACCTGGTTTATGGGAGTCCTCTTCGTGGGGAAGGTTGCCAGTAAATCGGAACTGCAGCCGATGTGAACGTATCAAATCGATGATTGACAATACGAATTCTGGCACGTACGTTTCACTGTTTCCATCCTCTTCAGCGCGAAGCCCAGGACT